>JZLH01S0376961.1:32282-44782 GCA_001188425.1 Eucidaris tribuloides
AAATATCTTAATGTCCTTGAAACAGACATCTCGATTGCACAATATCATATTTATCCAGCACTTGAAGTGGTCAAAGATAAGAGATGAACAAACAACATGCGGAATAATTGGCAGTAGATGTCATGGTTTTGATATAGGGGCGTGGTCAAATAATTATGTCATTGCGTTATGTGGCGATACACACTGTGATTGACAGCCATCGTGTGACAGTACAAGGGCGTTTTCCTCTTCGGAATGCGGTTGCATTGTTGCTCGTATTGTTTCGGAATTCCGCGATATTGTCGATTGTGTTTTTATTTCAAATTCTTGCAAACTATCGAACGATGCTGGAAAAACAATTCACTGTTTTTCTGATTTTCTTACCAAAATATCAGGCGGGACATTTTGGGGACTGCTTGTATGTGAATTGTTAGTTGTCTTATGCGTACAAAATGTGTATTATGCAGGCAATGTCGGAGTTGGGTTTCATATTTTGGTGGTCATTTTATAAGAGCAAATCACCCAGCTTTGATGGTATTTTCCCATTTAGTTCTGCTAAAAATTGTATCACTGTTGTTATTGTCGTAGTTTCAGAAAGTTTGACTTTTCTAAATTGACGGGGCATTTTTGCAATCTTAAAGACAGCCCGTCCGTTTTGCAGATCACCACAAAACCACCAAAACATTAGCAAAACCTAGAGCAAGATAGGCAAGCTGTATATATTCAAAATTTAAAATTCATAAGTCATGTTAAATTCAAATAATGCACATAAACGATGTCTGATTAATATATGCCTCAGGCTTTTGGCAGTTCTGTTTGTTGAAATGTTGAAATGTTGCTCTGTTGAGTTATCTGTATACAATTTAATATTACAACACAAATTATGAACATGATTTGTTCTTCAGAAGCAATCAAACATTTTCGTACTTCATAAAAATTTAGGACTTCACACACGATGAAAAAAATACAGAGATTAAAGGCAGGGCGTCTCTTTTGCATGCCTAAAATTACACTGGTGTCTAGAAGAAAATGCCGTCTGGGAACCTTTAGAAAAACATAGGAGCCAGAAACTCAGTTTAAGTGACCGTTAGACTCTGATTTGATTTTTTTTCTCGTGAGAAAAAAATTTCTACCATAGAACATACACTAAACGGCTATTGTTTTTCTTTCGCATTTTTCAAATTCTAGGTAATTACTGACCCCCAGATATCACAGACATTCCCTTCATCAATAGCCTAAGGGCATGGGTTATCTTTTCCTGGTCTGCGGGGATATTTGCAAATGAGATCCACTGCCTTTAATACTTTTTTTGTGGTACGCAAAAAGTCATGTGCATATAGGGCAAGCTTCCAAATGTTATAGTTTCAGAGTTGGTCTTACGTCATATTTTCTTCACTTTATTATGGTGATTAGCGATTCAAAATTCTAAGCTTGTAAAAGGGACGGACAATCTTTAACAGTGGGACTATTGAAGGACAACTATTTCACTTTTTTTCAACAAGACCAGCGCAAATATTGACAATTCTTTTGTTGATTGAATGTAGCAGGACATATGATCCTATGGAATGTAATGATTAATACTTGCAGGATATCTTCTTTCTTCCAGTCTATTTTTAAGGTCCATAATCCCCTTGATCCACGAGTATATCACATGTACACCAGAAATACATATACATTTATTTCAGAATAATCGAGCTCCACTGGTATTTTGTTTCGGGATTAGTAGCATGCAGAGACACGTATCAGTAGAAGAACCATTGAAGTGGTGTGTGTCTGTAGATTTTAAGTTGTTGAATATCTTTTAAATTAATTTTAATGCATTTTTTCAGAGATTGTTATGCCGTACTGATAAAAGAAATGATGGTTCTAGTTTCTTTAAAGTGGTACAATGTCGAGTTTGAAACATGTAAAACTTTAAAATGCCTTTTTGTCTTCTAGAAGAGGAAAACTGATAATTCATGATATAATTAATAACATTAAATATGATATAGAGGATACTATTCAATGTGACACACGGTAGCATTCATTAAGAGGTAGAGATTTATTGCCAAGGTTTGTGAAATATAATCATGTATCATCATACAGTCCCCCCCCCCCCCCAAAAAAAAAAAATAGTTTAACACAAAATTCACTCTTGTACAGGAGTCCCCTTATATACTATATTTCATTCATGTACATTATATGTACGTATTTTACTACAGAATGTGCATGGAATAGTTTAAACTAAAGGTGAGTATAGTCATCACCGCGAAAAATACGATTTCAAACGTTAACAATTAAAGTTGTTGATCAGGTGTTTACTACGGGAAATACCGTTACGTTTTTCCGAGTGGCGGGGTCTTATACAAAATCTAAAAAAGAAAGTCACAATTTTGGATTTTGTAGCTTTTCATAAACCAAAGCGGCTATACTTGTCGCATAGGTCCTCTATTGACTCATTGTTATGGCTAAAAATATGGAACATTTTAGGAACAGCCGCTCGCCTTGATATTTTTTTATGCGTGTTAATTGTAATGATCGTTCGCGTGTTGTTGAATTCACACCCCCTTTGTTGCCCTTGTTAACGATTTGCGCAAATTACGAATGACACGAAGCTATAATTATGACTATAATTTTGAAGCCTTAAGAGCCACCCAGTTATATAGGGGCTATGTCAACTGTTCGTGAGAGCAAATACGTGACCACCCGGCCCATTCTTTACTAAGGATTTGACACAATGTACATGTATATGAATTCCATGAGAAAATACACACTAAATAATTAGGACGCACTTGGGGTGCAGAAATATAACAATAACAGCACCCTAGCAACGCCGCATCCTTAAGGGAGTAGATTTACGTTTTGCACGTTTTAAGGTTTAACAATGCACGCCATAGGGTGCAAAATGTAAAAATTGCATCCTACGGGATTTAAAATTGCACCCTATAGGGTGCTGCAATATTGTTACAATTTGCGCACCCAAATTTTTTAGTGTGTATATCATTCAAATTTAGACTTAGTTGGGGAATCTCTATAGACCGCAAGGGTCCGAAAGATCGGGGATTTTTAAGGTATAGGGCCTACCGATGGATGGCATATCTGATAGATAAAAGTCACGTATCTACACTCAAAGACTTGAGTAGCTGTGTAGGCCTAATAGTTTTAATTGTATAGATCACCTAGTTTCCTCTTCCTTTATTCTTATTAAATTTATACAATCAATACAACTTTAGGCTGTATACTTCTATAACAAGGGAACAGAATTTTCACATAATAAAGATACGGCCTTGTTTGTTCGATGAAATACTGCCATGGTTTTCTTCTTGTAGCCTATACATATACGGTAGCTTGATTACATAATGAATAGTCTATATTTTGGAACTCTGGTTCTTGTCGATTATGATCATGTTGGAAAAATCTATTTTCTGTGTTGTAATCAGTATATCTGTCGCGATATTTTTACAAAATGCTTGCGATAGTAATAATTCATAAAGCTGCTAACTATCAGTTGAAATATGGATGTGTAGATTATTATTTTTTTTTTGGGGGGGGGGGTCACTTCATGCAAGAACTTGACTTCTAAACAAATGGTTAAGAACTGAATTTATTCATTTCGTGTGAATCGTCTTTTCAATCAAATCTGACAAGTAACAACGCGTCACGATGATTAAATTTAGAAGTGTGCTCTTTTATTATCATAACACATATAAAAAAAATACTTTCACGAATTGTGTGACTCTTTCCTGTAGAAAACCTTGCCCCATGTCCGATGATTAATATTTGTCCTGAAGGGCGTTAGGGTGAAGGCGTGCATGGGGATTCAAAATGTTGACTTATGGCCATACATATTCGTGGCAATATTAATTTGTGGTTTGGTTTCCTGGTATGGGGCATTAAGGGATTTATGACGAGCAAATCACCAAATTATTGCTAGCGTGGACGAATTTGTCAACGGTAATCTGGGTTTAAATTCGGATCTTGTCGGAGTCCGGCTATTATGATTGTCACTTATTGGTATGTGTGATGCTTATACGAATGGTTATGACGTATACGTAATTGATCAATCTACACACGCAAGCCTTAATCACGTACGAGATATACATTTGACAATATTTTCAACACCGTGATCAAAAAATGAACGAACGCTACTGTAAAATAATTTCGCCTTAATTGTGGCAGGAAGAAGGATATGCTCCAAGCGGAAGGAAGTTAATATACATTGCCTCTAACTTGAAAACAATTGTCTTATTTCACATGAAATCAGAGTATTATAATGATTTATTTATATGCAGATGTCAGTCTGTAAAATTCAAATAGTAAATAATGCAATGATTTTCAAGTTACAAACATGGTCCTTTTGCTTAAAGCATTATGCTAGGGACCTTTTACCATTCAACTCCAGCTTGATATAAGTGGTCACGGCGGAATTGTTGGTATTTAGGTTTTTAATTATTTTAATTTTGTTAAACGATCAAATGTCCAGGCAAAAATGGAATAGCGCCGTCGTTTGGCTCAATTCGTGCAAACGGGGCATCAATGGTTCATAAAATTCAGTATAAGGCCGAAATCTCACTGGAAAGACAACCATGGAGACCATGGCGATTTGTGAAAATCTTGTAAAGCATGACAAAATCGTCGTCCGAACTCATTTTTGTCCTAGCTGTGAGGCAATTGCATGACAGCTTTGCTAGGATCTACTTGCGCTGAAGGTGATCGTGATACGATTGTATTACGCCGCTGCCACGTTCTTGCCCATTTCGAGGCCGAATAGATGCGCTGCTGAATTGCAATCAAAGCGATCGTAATACGAGGCTCATGCGCTCATTAAAGACCGCACTACAGTAGTGACGAGAACGGGGTGATTATGCTGCTTCATGCTGCGATCCTGCAGCGATTTCAGCCCCGTTATAATGAGCGTCGGCCTCCGACCCAGATGGATATCCAGAATATAAATGCACTTCAACAGGACGTATTCTACAACAACAACAAACAGTTATAAATTGAGTATGAGGACAGAAGGACAAGGAGGCCAGCAAGATCGCAGCGCGAACGTCTACAGCGGGTTGAGAGCGCGCCACATGCCGTCAGAGAAATGGTAGCGTCGTCGTGGAAGCGGTTTGAAGCGTGTTTTGCGCGAGCTGATCGTGTTGCAAGCGGAAGTAGCGTGATAAAATTGTCTCAGGGACGAACCTGAAAGCATGGACCATGCTGAAAGCAAGGGCAGTTGGAGTCGCTTCATTGCGCTTGTAATACGCTTTAGGCAATGGTGCCACGTTAGAGTTACAAATATGTCGTTTTTAATACATAGCCGTATCAAGAATGTATTAAATACGACACATTGGTGCGTTTTATTTTTGGCACACCCACGCTCGCGCTATGGAAGTTTTGAAAAATGTTAAAATATTTGTGGTGACCAGGGAAATATGGCAATCCTAGACGCTGCGGAAAGGCTCAAGATACAGTGAGGAAAAGTGGAAAAAAAAATCAGCGACTATCCACCATGCTTTGTTGATTTTGGGGATATCGTAGCATAACCGTCGGAGTGGGGGGGGGGGGGAAATAGCCTTGTTTCTGTAGGAAACGTTAGCATTCTTTTTCTTCTTGAAGTCTGTATACCTGCCTCAACATTATTGTGTATCAATGAATATGTGTGTGACGTGAGCACTGCCTGACTACTAGTCCAGTAAAAATGTTTTTGTTTTTTTTATCATATCTGTTGCTAAATTGCTCGGCCTCGTTCTCAGTGTCAGTGTTGGCACCTAGAACCCCGTGACTATCTCCATCCTCGAAGAAAGAATTGAGACATTTACAGGTTATTCATTCTGACATGGTTGCGTCAGTCACCGAATCTCGTATATCCTATGCCTTGGGGTTGCATTCGGTGTGAACAAGTTTCATTTCTCTTTCAAGTTTTGTTTTGTAACTGTCCAAAATAGGATGCCAAAAATCACGCTGATGCTCCCGCGGGGGGAACCGAAAGTAAATGAACTGTTGGGACAAAAATATCCGTCGTCATAGTTAATTTAAATTATGAGTGTAAAATATGTCGTGGCTTAAAATATGGCGCAAAACTTGTCACCCGGTGTTCTCATAGCTCCAGGCTATACGAATCCCACCGGACTGAAGTAATCAGAACTATAAATGTCAGACAGCTTTGTTCAAGCGTTCGAGGAAAAGGAAGACGAAGAGAATTTCGCCGAACGTGTGTCTGGATGATGTTATTATATGTTCAGGCATGTTTCACGCAATTTGCTCAATATAAAGACATCAGACACATGTAAATGCATGTAAACTGATGATGATGTTACAATAATAATATAATAATGACACACACTATAAATCACAATAAATGAAAACGTAAATTAGTGAGATGTGTTTCAGAACGGGGAGTTGTGCACGTTCTCACAGAAAGTGGCAGAGTTGTCGACCTAAATACCCAGTATAAGTTAAGGATTAAATAAACTTTGAAAACTCATAACCCTGAATGTTCCGCCAAATTTGCTCAAACTTTCACTATTTTCTATATCTCTTCATGTGTGATGTCTGAGTGTATGAATGCCAAGGTTTGTTTGATAATGCGACAAAGGGGTTCAATTTATTGATCATTTATATCAAATAGGAGGCTGTCAATGGTCTGAAAGGTCAATGACCCTTGAAACTGTTCCATTGGTCAAGAAAGAAAGGCTCAGTGGTTCAGTAAATGTGTTATTAAGTCTATCATTCCTTTCTTAACTCTTTACACGCTGAATTTGGGATAATAATGACAATTGTTCTTTTCACATTTTCTTTGAATTTTGCTTTTGCTTTTTGCGGTATTGAAAATGGTAATTTTTCTATAGATGTCACTTAAGCACACTAGCTATTTTTTTGTCTCTTGTACAAAGGTGAAGGAGAAAAATCATTATTACGATTGTCAATTTTAGTGTAAGATTGTGCACAGATGAAATATTAGCGTGCAAAGGGTTAAAAAACGAGGGAGCTCGCTAATTCTTTAAGGAGTGAATGTCAAAAGAGTGACTTTACAGTGAATTTCGCATTATTTTTTTTTCACTCATTTTCCCAGAGGTCACTCCAAAATGAGTAAAATATCACTCGAGTTCACTGTAAATTCACTCGTTTTTACTTTCACTCCTTAAAGAGTAAGTATGATAAAATACTCCTGCAAGTTTGAATCGTTGAACTCTTCCAAACCATTTAAATTGCTGGTGTTTTTTACCTCTCGGGCTAATATTAAACATTTCAACCTCCAATTTAAAGGATGTACTTGCCTTGCACTCGATCAGACAAGTTCTGTTCCAGTAAAATCAGAAAAACACCCTTATAAAAGTCCACATTTCCTATATGATATATGATAATCGAGATTTGTAACACCCTGCTAACATATAAAAGTCCCAATTTTCCTATCTTAAGTGCTATATTTATTCACAGTGCATGAATAATACCGACAATCAAGACGCACGAGACACCGCTGATGTGTCTGCCAAACTTCATTGAATAACAAGGTCGTGTATAATTATTACTGACGTGATCAGCGAAATGTGAATCATTGACAGCTCCGACTCACCTGGATAGTGGGCCAAGCGGGGACAATCAGATGCACGTTACCTGTCACATGTACTTTAATCGTAAAAGTGTTTTTAGTTAACTATTATGCCATAAGCCTCGAGTTTTCTCAAATTCAAACTTTGCGTAATATTATACTTTCTTTATCATACAGCGAAGTGCAATTGAACAAAATAATAACCCCAAAACAAAAACGAAGCATACAGATACCGGTTTACACACAAGACGTCAGCGTTAAGTGATGCGGACATGCCCTTATTCTCTGCACAGTAATTAACAATAATTACGAATAATAATTAATTGATTAACCTGTATAATGTTCCTTCAAGGAAGGTTAGTCTAAAAAAGTGGACTACTTGTCAGAACAAACCCGACAGATAAGGGAAAAGAAAGATATGAAACAACACTACACGAACAATAATTGATTATGCAATTTAAAGACATTGTCTTTGATCATGTTCATTGATTATTCACCACACATCTCAAAATATAAAAGAAAGAAACAAAAACCATTTCGATTGTACTACTCAATGTGATCAGCTACCTCGTTAACAAAGCTTCAAGCAGCTTTTTTGAACTGCATTTGTAAACAAATCGCATATAAAGTTGTACAGTGTGTCTCAAAAAAATTGTGCAAGTGAAAACCGCCCTCTTTGGCAATTAGAAAATACTCTTGTCACATGATGCTTATGTCAACGTCAAGTGCATAGTCTTAGCTCTCAAATACCGTTAGTTTTGTTTAATTTGCTTGTCTTAATCTTGAGATAAGTTAATTTAAATAAGAAAGGGTAAAATCGCAATTGTGCCACTTTTACTACAGTCCCAAGTAAAAGTGACACAATTGTGATTCCACCCTTTGTTGTTTACAACATATCTCGAGATTAAAATAAGCAAATTGAACAGAACAAATGGCATTTGAAAGCTAAGACTATGCCCCTGATGGTGATGTAAGCATGACGTCACAAAAATGTTTTTCTCATTACCTAAGAGGGCGCTTTTGACTTGCACAATTATTTTTGAGACACGCTGTATGTATTTTTTTCCACACCCCTTAGACAGAATGTGTTCTCCTCTGAAGATGAAAGATGAATGATGGATGTGCTTAAGCTGGTTTAACGACTTCATTGCATATACAACAACAATAATAATTAATAAGAGTAAGAATGCTTTAAAGATTTACTATCCGTGATTAATCTAAAAATGTGTTTTTCAACAAAAAGGATAAGATCTATATAAAAAAAATAATTGAAACATCAGTTACGCGTCGAATGCATGGTGAACGAACTGGCAGAAGGAATGCGATGGCGGTATTGTACACTCCTGCTCATAATTATGGAATATTTTGTTGATACTTTAGTTCTTTCTCCTATATCGTCCAAAATTTTCAAGATAAGTGTTTATTTCACAAAAACGCAGTATGTGAAGCAATTTTGGATTTCATGAGATGACCAAAGTAAAAACTAAAATACATTTGAGCGAAATAACAATTATATATATTTTTTTTAATCCATCAAAAATCATGAAAAAGTATTAAATTAAAGTAATTAAAAAACAACACAGAAAACTGATAAATTTTGATCTAACGTCATTTATGACTAAATTAACATCAGAATAGTGTCTGTTACAAGTCTAATAACGCGCGTAAAACCACGTGACTCAACAACAACAACAACACCGCCATTTATAAACACAGGTTTTAGTGTCGAGTCGGACGCTACAAAATGCTCAAAATCCCTGAAATACTTAGATTATAATTGTTTCACTTAAATATTAATCCCAGATGTACCGTTCACGGAAAAATGGCAACTTCAATAATGTTTTTTTTAAAGTATTCCATGATTATGAGCATGAGTGTATTACATAAAGGAGTTCACTATGTATAATTAGGAAACATTATTTCATGCCCTTCATCATCAGATCCTGTAAAGTTCAGTAGTTGATGATTTGTATCAATGCTGTGAACAGCCTCGTTAGTACCTTATTTCTTTTCAAATATAAATTCACTTTCAATTCATTTTTTTCTTCAGATTTCTCACAATTACACTTTCAACAATATATTAACCATAAAATAATTATATTATCGAAAAAAAGCACTTCTGAAACAATAATAACAATAATCATCAATTTTGATATGTCAGTGTCATGAGGTAACATGTAAACAAGAGCTTGAGAAATATCACGGAACCTACAAAAACGTAAAATTGTATAGCTCCTAAACTACAATGTAGAGGGAAGACAAATCAGCAAAGTGAAAGTAATAACAAAGAAAAATCGAAAAACATCATAGAACCACATTTGCATAAGATCAGAGTATATATTGATTTGAATAATCAAATCGAGAACTACATAGAATACTTGCCTTCTTGAAATAATAATGTTATTTTTATATGAATCATTTTCGGTTGAATTAATACACTATCAATCAAGCAAGTAAACAAACAAAATACGAAAACATAACTTTGCGAGGCTTTTTCACAACCAAACTGACAGGAAATTTCTTTCATCTCCTAACATTAATAAGCGAACCTTTAAACGCTCCCGCTGGAAAAATCATGAAGGTTTGTGTTGAACTTGTGCACGACGCGAATCTGACCTTGGCAGCAATAACTTCTTCCTTTTATTTCAACACGTCCTACGTCTTAAAGGTATATACCAGCTTAATTTTGGCGTTTGATAGTGTACGCAATGTCAGTTTCTCTCAAAGAAGGAGACTCGAAGCTCATGTATTACAAGCTCTTTTCTCATTACCTTTGCTGTATAAGCACGAATCGTATACACATAGTATTAATTGATTGATTGATTGGTGGATGGATTGATTGATTGATTGATTGATTGATTGATTGATTGATTGATTGATTGATTGATTGATTGATTGATTGACTGATTGATGTATTGATTGAGAGTGAGGGAGTGAGTGAGTGAGTGATTGACTGGTTGTTTCATTTTGCATTTGTCAAAAGGATATTACAGTTTTTACACAAAATACAGAAATATTTCGATACAGTCAAATATATCGGTAATTATTCACAAAAAAAGGATAAAGTGGAGAAATGCAGAGACCACTGTCATGAAGGCCTATTATTACAGCTTAGAAAATTTAAATATGGTAACTCGATCAAACATTAATACTCGGAGTCATATTCTCTATAAAATTCTGTACATTAATAAAACCAAACAAGCAAACAAACAAGAAAACAAGAAAGACAGAACGAATTTCTGTCATTTTGTTAATTTGCGTCCGCCAAACTTGCTAACTGGTTCTCGTGTAAATAAAACCCACACGAATTGTGCAAGGCAGTTTTTGGTAAAGGTGCGAAATTTTAAGTTAAACACAATATCAGCTCGGTGGCACATATAGAAATTCAAATATTTACCGTAACTTAAAATTTACAATCCGTATCTTGGTAAATTTTTGACTTTTTGTAGTTTTCGACCTGTCAAATTGGCAATGGAAACTAAACTAATCGCAGATTGCTGACGTATTAAATGAACCGCAACAAGTAGGTGGCGTGGTGGTGGTGGTATGCTGGGCCAAATCAAGGAGTTCTGATGACTTTAGCGATCGCATTGTTTCACTGGTATCCCCACTATTTAACCTCACAGTGTGCTGGTGAATATTTTTAGTTTCTAAACCCAAAACAAAAAACAAAAACAAGTCAGAAATGGCTCGAAATTCTGGTGTGACGGCGCGATGACAGAAGAGGCGTTGATTTTATTTTTTTGTTTTTGGTTATGAAAAAAAAATCATGAATTGGTTCAAACGAACGACTTGCAGAAAACGATGGGTTCTTTCTCAACATATACACTGCAAAATGACTATTTTTTAAAGCTTTGATTATGCATACCTGAATGACACTTTTAACGTACATTATACTTATATTGAGGAGGTCAAAAGGTCATTTCACACCTCGGTAATACAGACTGTAGAAACTGTGGTGTAAAAATGGTTCAAAATACCAATGGTGTTTTCAAATGTACACTCTTCAAAATCCCGGGTCAGACGGACTCGGAAAAGAATCCGTTGGGGGCACACCCGGAAAACGGTCAATTTTAACCAAATTCTGGGTCAAGGTTGACCAAAATATGAGTCAAACTGACTTGGATTGTGGTCAGACTTGCCCCGGAATGTGGTTAAACCTGACCCTTTTCCGGGTGTGCCCCAACGGATCCTTTCTCCGAGTCACACTGACCCGGGATTTTTAAGTGTGTAGACACCAGGTCAGGTGTTGAATTTTGAACTTTCTGTGTAACATTTAAACACCGAAAAAATTACTTGAAACACCTAAAGTGTTACTTAAAGGCTTTAACACCAATAGTGTTGAATTCAACACCTCTTTGATAGGGTCCATCCGTTTGGGCAACACCCTCGGTGTACAATTTAACACCGTAGTTTTTACGGTGCACCGCAGATGTCTAGAATGATTTACTCAATGTAGGTATGACGTAAGATGGCGGTAACATCCAGTAATGCTCAATTAGAAACAGAAATACATTAGTCATTCATTTTACACCGAAATCTTTACATTTCCCCTGTCTGTGGAGATTAGAGAGATTTTGAGGTTGTGAAGTATTCGCTGTTAACGATGGAGGTTCTACCTCTGTGGTAAAACACTGCAGCGCATCCATACAGCGAAATCAGTCTTTATCACACCGAGACGCACCCGCGAGGAGTCCCCGACTCGACCCGTCAATCATCGCTGCAACGATCCAGCTTACCTACGGGTTTTATAATATAATATAAAAATTCTACGCATCAGCCAAATCACATTGAGGCTGGTGGAATTTCCATTGTTGATAGTAAATTTCATCGCATTCTTAAGTTGTATATTTTATGATTCTTGACGGAGATAAGCCGGTCATAGCACACGAGTATGATGGTGCATTTAAAAGTGGGTTGATGCACCATGACGTACGACGTTAACCCTCTGAACGAAAAGAAAAATCAATTGACCTTTTTGACATGATTTATCTGTAAAAGT
>JZLH01S0376961.1:49782-51659 GCA_001188425.1 Eucidaris tribuloides
GGTTTCGCCTGCATACCTACTCATTTAAGAAAGTCAAGAAATGTTCATAAGAATGAGAGTTTGCCAGGGAGGGGGAGGGGGGGGGGTTAATGGAGTGTTTAATGATATTTTATGCAAGTGGTTGAGTGGATCTTCATTGCTGCTATAAGATGAAAGCAATTGGGGGATTCTCGAAGAACTAAACGAACCGCTCATGAATATAGCTTTTCATCTCTGGTGAACAAGCTGAAATCACCGTGATTAAGAATGGTGACATTTGAGGACAATTATCCTGAGGAAGATTCAACACCATATGCTGCAGCGATAATTGAATCGAGGGATAATTGTAATATCTTACAACATTTATTCCAATCTCCACTAATCATTCCCTGATTTTAATGATTTTTTAAGTTGATATATTTAACACTGTTTCCTATGGATCGTCCTTTAGATGTGTGAAACCTACCCCCACGCTGTGGGGGATAATAACACCTCATCTTCAATTTCTCGCGGCCAATTTTGAAATCGAAGGACTAAAAAGCAACCCCAACCATCTACACAATGGTCCGTATTCACAAGAGGTTTAACTCAGACACCATGTTTAAAGCTGAAGGTGTTGCACAAGAGACAAACGTGCAGAACATATCGATTTAGCTTGCATGAAATTGTGCAAATAACACGTAAGTGTAATATTTAAGATCGTTATAATTATGTGGTGGGTTTGAGATTATTTGGAAGACTGTAATTTCGGATTCGTTCTGAATGATTGATGGCTTGCTTAAATTTTAAGTTACACTTTGAATTTAAATTTAACTTAAATTCATTATGACACACTCCCTTGGGTCTAGACGAGCTGTTGGTGTTGAAGTTGAAGAAATATTTCATGTTTTTTTTTGATTACGTATTTAAAATAGATCATAAAAGTGAAAGTTGTGTAACACCCCCGCCCCCTATAGACACATATTTATATATGTCACAACAAAGGAATTTGAAATTGTAAAATGCGAAGTTGAAAATATATTCTAAAACAAACTGCCTAAGATACTTACAACCCTGATTTAAATACCTTGCCAAGTTAAGTTTTCTTCATGAAAACGGACCACTGAATGTGCACGAGATCTTTGTTAAAGACACAAAATATGAGCTACATAATCACCCATGCTCTTAGTGTCTTTTAAAGGTCTCAAAATGAAGCCCTGAAATAATTGTCCTTCAAACTGATTATTTAGTGCTTTAAAAAAGAGAACATTTATCAGTACTCAGTTTGACCGGATTCACCTGCGGAAATTTCCTCGCATAGACAACTGTGTTTATAAACCTAGATTACTTTGTACTCCACCGGAGTAGTAAGTCACACGCGATGTTTATCCATGCATACCTTGCCGGTGACAGCATAACTTGTCAAATTTTTGTATTCTAGGATGTTTATTTGTCTATTAAAGCACTACATGTTCTATCAAAGTTTGACTTTTTTTTTTAAATTGAAGCTCCACTATGTATTGTGTGTCAATGTGCAATTTGTACATTGTATAATAGTCCAGCGGCTAAGCTCCAATTTTTGGCCGAATTGTGCACTTTTTGATAAAAGCAACAAACTTTCCATATGTTTAGTACATGGCAAAAGATTAGATTTAAAAGGGGGAGCCCAGTCCAATTGTCCCCCTGGGGGCCACAATAGGTCAATGAACTTTTTTTGCTAAAATTACTATGTGGGTTGAACAAATTGAAGATAGATTTTCAAAGAAACCTTCTTTTACCGCAAATATGATTTCATATGAAAGATAATTAAATTTGCTACAAGATAAAACCACATTTGATTGGATATGATGCAATTCTGGGGGTGGTTTTGGGTCAAAAACAAAATTTTTAATCAATTTTTGTGAAACTTTGAATTTACA
>JZLH01S0376981.1:4391-14505 GCA_001188425.1 Eucidaris tribuloides
CCCGTGTCCAACAACCTCAGAAATGTACCCTAAACGGCGTAACCTACATTACCAAATTTGTGACCCTAAATGGCGTAATGCACGAGAAAAGCTATAGTCCAGCAGCCAAGGGGGTTAACCTTGTTTTAGGGTCTATAGTTTTTTCTTTGCAGATTATGATTTCTGAGACCATCAAGATGAACAATTTTAAAACTGACACTCTGTCAGCCTTGAGCAATTTGAGATATTCGGAAAAAACAAAATGGCCGCCAAAATGCCCGATTTTTGTATAGAAAAATATAAAAGCGATTATTTGTTTTAGTAAAGGACTACCAGTTGTGTATATTTTTAGCAGTACATCCTCCTAGACAAGAGTGGAGGCATTGTTTCATCATAGAGGAAATGTTAATTTGCATATTTCCAATAAATCGCTATGTTAGTCTCATTTCCAGACCCTGTGATTGTTTCCTTCTCTCCAAATAGACGCATTGCGGCCGGGTGAACACCCGGGGCCTGTACTGTCGGGCCCATATACCCTCAACCAATACGATAGTCGTAATTCAAGGCAATTGGCTGATAACTGTAATTTCTTTGGATAGGATGGGCTCACTCTGTCAGCCTAAGTGAGCAATTTGAGATATGAGGAAAAACAAAATGGCCGCCAAAATGCCCAATTTTTGTGTAGAAAAATGAAAAAAAGACCCGAATTTTTGTTTTAATAATGGACTGCTAGTTGTGAATATTTTTAGATGTCCATTACTTAAAACAAGTCTGTTAGTGTTGTACCATAACAGATCACATGTTAATTTGCATATTCGTAATTAATCACTGTTAGTTTCACTTCCAGACCCTGCAACTTTTCCTTCCTCCAAACAGATGCATTGTGGCCGGGTGAGCACCCGGGGCCTGCGATATGTCGGGCCCTTATTTCATCAACACACTGTATAGGTTCAAGGCAGTTCACTGATAACAGTAATTTCCTTAGAATAAGATGTGCTCAATAAAAAGTCTGGAAGCCAGACTAGCAAAATGTCAGCATTTGTCTACTGTGTACCAATACAAAATGGCTTCCAAACTAACTGATTTTTACACACAAAAGACGAGTCAAGATTTTATTTAGGGTAAAGGTCTATATCTATGTGGTCATATCCCCAAGTCTGTTAATCTTAAAAAAAAAATGTTCTAATGATAACACCAGATAACAACTGACATATTAATTTGCATAAATCAAAATGGCGACCAAATGCCGAAACCTTTAATTTGTATTTTTCATTTAAAATATGCATTTTCCCCTCTTTTTGTATGCAGGATTGTAAATTAGACATAAAGTGTTGCTTGTAGTGTAAGCAAATTTATAAACTATAAATAAACTGTCAATTCTACTGGTTCTTTATGCTCCATGTGGTGATGGATGATACGTGGTTATCCATGTGTCCATCTGATAGCAGCTGTTAAAACTTCGGTGTAAAGTTATGGTACCATACAGTATTAGATGCAAAAGTTCTGTTCGAGAAAGGGTCACTTGACCCTGTCGTTGATATTCCCTGCATGGAAGAAACCTTTTCGTTTATGAGGGAGCTGGATTTTAAAGATAAAATCTACCAATTTGCTGATCAGTCACTCTGTACATAGACGGTCCTGAGCTCTCAGGATCATAATTCTGATCTTTGATTTCAGGAGGGGGATCATGGTTCATATATCAAGTATTATTATTTCTATTAAGTATTATTATTTCTATCGAGTATTATTATTTCTATTACGTATTATTGTCAAATTATTGCATCATTATCGCATATTATAATGCACTAAAATGGTTTGCTCCATATGGAAAGTTGGTGACATTCCAATTGTACACTTGCATCTTATTTTTAATTCTACAATTTTTTATTTCATACTAAACAAAAACCCTTCTCCATGATTTATTTACTTCTATTGTGTGTTTATGAATTCTATTTTTACCACCTGCAGTTGGTCTTCATCATTATCTTTGTTATTTATTCAATTGAATTTAATTATCCTATTTCATTATGTCAACTGTGCAATACACCAATGGATTTTATGTATAGTTCTTTTGGGGCAACGTGTGGGGCTCACATGTCTATGGGCCCTGACCCACATGTTGTCCCCATCTTTATCTCTATTTATTTGTTCTTTGTACAGTATCCTTTTCATAATGTTTCGTTTGAGATTTTGTCGAATGTTTGCAATATTGTACATGTTTTTTATCGTCAAATAAGTAAGTAAATGAATGAATAAATAATAATAATAATAATAATAATAATAATAATAATCATAATCATCATAATCATCATCATAATCATCATAATAATCATAATAATCATAATCATAATAATCATAAAAAATAATAATAATAATAAAAAGAATAATGAAAAAAATAATAAAAATAATAATAAAAAAATAATAATAAAAATAATAATAAAAAGAATAAAAATACAAATAATAAAAATAGAAATAAAAATAAAAATAAAAATAATAATAAAAATAATAATAATAATAATACCTATTTGCGCAGAATACCCCATATTAACATCCCCTTGGTTGTTGAGCCTACATATTCGGAAAATGAAAAAGGATTGTTAAAATGACAAATTCCTGGAAAATACAACGAAAATCACTGCGAGTGTTACATCAATCCAAACTTACAGGTGATAAAACAATCACAGCATTTTAACGTAAGTTACATTATACTTTATATGTTACAAACTCGCAAATGTGAATTACAGCTTTTAGCATTTGTCACCATCTTGGATTCTACAGATTTGAATGTCATCAGTGACCATGTATCATTACTAGAGTTTTCACAGTTCCGTTCAGATATAGCCACAAAATAAATGAACTAATATTAGTAAAAAAAAAAAAAAACCCCCAATAACACAAGGTTTGTTTGTGTGTAAAAACATGGACCTCCATCCACGTTAAAGAAATCGGTTTGGCGCCATTTTGTTAATAAAACACTATCAGACCTGTCTCAGGTAATGGACTTGGAGAAAAATACATATTTAGGATTACTTAACTTAAGAGCATTTACCCTATGAAACCCTACCATTCATTATGAGTCATCATCATAAAAACTAGTGTATTTTATGGTAGCCATTTTATTTTTTCATGGACTTTTTTTGTGCATACCTTATATTGCTCTAGGCTGACAGTTTTAGAATTGTTCAAATTTGAAAAAAAGATTGTGACAGTTTTAAGATTGTTCAAATTGATGGTTGTAAGAATCATAATTATAAGTAAGACTAGTGAGTTGAGGCTACATCTGCCTGACATCGCAGGCCTTGGGGTGCTCACCAAGCCACTGTGCATCTATTTGGACAAAGGTAAAGTTGCAGGGTTTGGAAGTGAAACTATCATTGTGATTAATTGTAAATATGCAAATTAACATGTGATATGTTATGATACAATACTAACAGAGTCGTCTCAAGTAATGGAATTCTAAAAATATACACAACTAGTAGTCAATTACTAAAACAAAAATTCATTTTTTATTTCTATAAAAAAAATCAGCATTTTGGCGGCCATTTTGTTTTTTTTCCGCATACCTCAAATTGCTCAAGACTGACAGGGTGAGCCCATCCTATTCTAAAGAAATTACTGTGATCAGCCAACTACCTTGAACTAAGACTAGTGTGTTGGTTGGGCCCGACATCACAGGCCCCGGGTGCTATCACCTAGCAGCAATGCGTCTATTTGGAGGAAAGAAAATCGCAGGGTTTGGAACTGAGACTAACATAGTGATTTATTGGAAATATGCCACTTCTAATATGACAGCTTCAAGATTGTTCAAATTCGTGGTTGTAAGAATCACAATTATAAGTAAGACTAGTGTGTTGAGGTTACATGTGCCAGACATCGCAGGTCATGGGGTGCTCAACTAGCCGCTGCGCGTCTATTTGGAGGAAGGTCAAGTCGCAGGGTCTGGATCTGAGACTAAAATAGTGATTTCTCAGAAATATGCAAATTATCATGTCATCTATGATAAAACAATGCTTCCAGTCTTGTCTAGGGTGATGTACTGCTAAAAATATATACAACTGGTAGTCCTTTACTAAAACAAAAATTCGCTTTTATATTTTTCTATACAAAAATCGGGCATTTTGGCGGCCATTTTGTTTTTTCCGAATATCTCAAATTGCTCAAGGCTGACAGAGTGTCAGTTTTAAGATTGTTCATCTTGATGGTCTCAGGAATCATAATCTGCAAAGAAAAAAACTATAGACCCTAAAACAAGGTCTAGCCCCAAATCTGGATTTGGCTGCCGGACTAACTGTACGTTGAAGGCATCCTTGTGTTAGATCGAATGCTACCAGATGAGATAAAGGGTAAATATTTGTGGAGATATTCGTATAATAATGAATATGGAGATACTACTGATATCGGTTTCCACGTAACATCGAAAAAACTGACGTCTACAGGAATAGAGTATTTGATAGATAGGGTGTCTGTCGAAGCAGATTATGGTTCAAGAATCATACCTACCTTTGACGTACTACAAGCAATTATCCACATGATCACACGGGTCGAGCCAACGAAATTACACTCGGCTAAACACATTGCCGCAGGTTTTGGACATTTAATTCACAAGTATGTTCTCGAAAAGGAAATCGTGGATACGGATGAGCTATGCCGGATTGCTGAAATAGGATTAAATGCTTTGAAAGAGAAAGTTGGCAGAGATGCCCAGACCAGGGTTTCATTCATTCCAGGATTCATCCAGTCTCTCGAGGATGAGGACAGTAATCATGGGGATGAAGTTCTCAAACGGAAGTTGACGTATTTTATGAAGCGTTCGCTATCGTTCGAGAACATTGACTATGAAAATGACAATGGAAATACACTTTTGCATGAAGCTGTTATACATACGTATGAAAGATTCACCTCTCCTAAGGTGGCGATGTCAGCAGCTATACATGAGTTGATCACTCATGGATGTTCTATCTATGCGAAGAACAAGAAGGGTGAAACGCCTCTAGGTTTGGCCAGGCAAAACACAAGAGAAAATTGGCCCAGTCTACCCGACTTGTTGGAATCGATCCAACATTGCCTCAATCTTGAAGAGCTGTCTGCTAGGGCTGTACTTCGATACAAGATACCTTACCAAGGCATTCTTCCAGAAGATCTGTGTAAAATTGTTACGGGGGAGTACCCGGTGCTGGTGGTGGACAAGGTCGACAGAACAAAGGAGGAAATTGGTGATTAGCACAACATTTCTTCGGTTGCATGATCTCGATTTCCCACTTTATTTGCTGAACAAAAATCCAAGTGGGTTAGCCAGAAACTCGATTATTTTCTAATTGTATCCATAACCTTCTAAAAAAAAGTATGATTTTGTCTTTTAAAACATCACATTTTACCGACACACGTCATTTGTACCATATGTACAAGTTTATTTGCTGAATGTTTCTCCCTTTTAAAGAAAAATCATATTTGTGGTATATTCAGTAACCCTTTAATTCGGAATAAAAACGGGTGAAAACGATTATCTCCTCTGCGAACGGGTGCGCCGCCTGTAGCCAATGGAGTGATACGTGGGTTGAGCCGGTGCGTAGTCATGACACAAAGTTTTGAGAAACGTTTATTTTAACAATGATTTATGTCAATTTTATGATGTCAATTACATTATCAAAGGATCTGATTTCAAGAAGTAAGAGTTCGTTTAAAGTTATAATTATCACAAGTATGGAGTAAAAATATAGATAAGTAATGTTATCAATAAGTGTTAACAACTAGCCTTACAACAAAATTAACGTGTTGAGGAAAATTCATGCAATTTATACGTAGTTTTATATCTTTCACACCGAACACCACTTACTCAGCAAATTGAACTTTGTTTTTGTATATTTGTGTGGGACTTTATTCGGGAATGATGGTACTGTTTGCTAATCGATCACGAATAGTTTCATTCGGTAGGTTGGCATAAATTCTCAAATTACATTTCAGGCGTATATTATAATCCCGCCGGAAATAAACACACACACTCACATTGTATCGCACATAAAAATTAATGCTGTAAATGTGATAATACACTAAGAATATATTCATGTTATATATTATGAAAGGGGGTCATTTATGAGATTAAATATTGTAGCTCGTATATGGGAGGCCGGTCGAATAATGATAATTACCAATGGAATTGTTTCTTGCTATAAATAAGCGGAAACTAAATGTAAAGTAGAAAGTATAAATAATCAACGTTATATGGTTTTGATTTTGTTTTAAAGCGGTTAGTATGCAGATCGTTAACATGAAAGGAAGAAAGCATGCCTATGTACAGTATATAAATGTATAGAATTTGGAAAATGAATGTAAAAAAGCACATACACGACGTTTTAATGGACAATACATATAAGTGTGAAATAGGGTACTTTGTGCGATTGTTTTTTTTTTGGGGGGGGGAAGTGGGGGCTTAAATGTATAGTTTGTGGGTGTCTTTCCAGAAACTGACTGGTGCCACTTTGGCACTCATGGGGCATTTTTTTTCACGTTTTACCCACGCCCCTTTCTGATTGTATAATAACTATAGTTTGATGAATGTATTTCAGTTGATGAATATGTCGTGTACATACAGTATCACAACTTGGGTTAATAGGGGCACTTGTAAGTGAGTTTGTTTGTTTGTTTGTTTGTTTGTTTTTTTGTTTTTGTTTTTTGCACATGCCGCCATTCTTGTTCATATTAGATGCAACTAAAGATGGGCCAAAAATACAGGTTTCAAATTGTGGGATTCGTACGGTGTAGATTTTAAAAAAGGAAAACAATAAATCATTTGAAATAGGGACGTTGCTCAAGTTGCCATTTCAACGCTAGTCTAGGTTTTGGAAACTGTATTTAGCTTTCACTAACTAATGTTGTATTTGGTAGAGCCCAACTGTAGCAAAGATTACTTTACAATCGTAATACTGCACTGATGTGAGTTTTAAGCAATAACAATGGAATTTGTTTTCTACTTCACGGCCATGTTAAGCATAGGCGTACGCAGGATTATGCAAACGGGGGTGTTCATCCGCGGCCAAAGACTAGGTCTAAAAGTTTTCGCGTCAGCTCAGCCGCCGATCCGAAAAGTGATTTTTTTCTTTACCAAAATACGACGTCAGAAATTTTTCCCGGTCAGCCAGCCGCCGAAAAGTCGCTCAGGCAGTTTTTTTTATTTTTTTTTTTTTTTTGGGGGGGGGGGGGGGTCTAGCGGCGAACAAAAATTTTCAAATAGCCCCCTTTTGCAGCAGGGGGGTTTTGACACCTAAAACGCCCCAAAAAACACCCGCCTCCCCCCCCCGTGTACGCAGTTTGAATGTCAAAATTTACCTTAACTTTAGCATGTATCTCTAGATAATATGTAAATTTTCACTAATACTGTTTTCTCTAATAATCTTTTTCACAATTTTCATCTTATCAGATTTTTGGGGTGTATTGTACAATTATGTGAGACTATTCGAATGAGCATTGTACTCCAGGGTACTAGATTTATACGAAAACATGTACGTTTCTTTTATGGAAATTTGGAAATTCAATTTTCGGAAAATGGGACATCATGAATGTCCATTTAATGGGAAGGTTCATCTGGGTTTCTCATATACTGTTATTTACCTATATATCATGTACTAAAGCTCTTAACACAATAAAATAAGTGCCCCGTTTTGGGATAAAATTACCCATAACCTTTTTTTAACGGAAATAATTTGAGCAGAATACATTTTGGCAGGAGTGTTTCTGCACTCATTGACTAACTTTCTGTGCCGAAATGTGATTGAAATCCGTCAATTGTCAATGCATGAGTGAGCACGTAATAAAGGACAAAAATGTCACTTTTGCAAAAAAAGTCACAAAGGGCTCATTTTGAGGGATTCTGTGATGCAGGATTTTGACAAATTCTGTTTCTGTTGAATGATAGCACTATTTAGTTAAAAATCCAGTTACGTTTGACCCCCTACAACTCTTTTGGCACTTTTCGCATATTTACCGCCTTCACCATCCTCATTTTGAAAATCTGTAAAATCCATTAAGTTTATTGAAATAAATAATTGAAAATCCGATATTTTTCAGCAAAGGTGTATCTTTACACGTTGTATGGACATAAGAGATTGTAACCACGTCAGGGGTTCAGTGAGCACACTTTATAAATAAGAGCATAAAAAATACCATTATTTACCATGTATTTTGGCATAAGACATGACTCCTGTGACTTTTGAAAAGTGACATTTTTGTCTTTAATTCATGCTCACTCATGCATGGCTTGACGGATTAAGTTATTTTGCTAAAACTTATTTTATTAAAAAATTTATGGTATTTTGAACAAGGGGGAACTTACTTTTTGTGTAGTGTTTATATAGATATATAAAACTGACGATAAGATCTTTTAAGTGCCACATGGATTTCGTCGCATTTCGTTTTTTTGTTGTTGTTGTTCTCATTTTTGTTGTAAATGTTTATACATAATTGATATCTCGAAAACTATTTCTGACAAAAGAATTTTTCATGTTGAAAGTCAATCCCCAGGAGTTCGTTCAGGTAAAAAAAAAAACCCCAAAACCCGCTTTCTCGAGTGTGTAACTTTATTTCTTAGCTTGGGTGACTGACGCTTATATATCCACGTGTATAGTTCTATTTGATTAATACTCATAATAGTTTTTACTGCTTTTCATCACTACTTCTCAATAAACTATCAATTAATGTATGAAAATCTGGAAACTGCGCTGGTGTTGTTTTGTTGTTCGATTTGCTTATGTTGTGATGAGCCAGCAAATAGACGTCAAACCCAGTCTCGATCAATCATGTTTGTAACTCTATACTTGAAGGGTCAAACGTATTATAAAGATTTACGCTAAATGTCTCATGTATAAGGGGGCCTGGGTGCCTGATTGTTATCGTGGCAATTGCTTCATCCAGAAAAATAAAGCAAATATTCTGGAAATGTCATAGAAATATAAATGATTAAAGCAACTGAATTAACCAACATGAAGTTTGGGGTTGTCATGCACAGTTCGGAAGTATTTTGGCATATAAGAAGATACGATTACATAACGAAGCAACATCATGTGTACATAAAAATGTATATAAGAGAAGAATAGGGTGTTGGTAGGACTAAATGATCGGTATATGCTGACATGAATACATGTATGCGCGAAGGGTGTGTGAAAATGAGTACGCGATAATTCGGGTATAATTATTTCTCGTATGTTTGCACATCTAGGCCTAAATATATGCCAAAAAATTATACATATGAGATTGACTTTTGTGTGTGTGTGTGTGTGTGTGTGTGTGTGTGTGTGTGTGTGTGTGTGTGTGTGTGTGTGTGTGTGTGTGTGTGTGCGTGTGTGTGTGTGTGTGTGTGTCGTGTGTGTGTGTGTGTGTGTGTGTGTGTGTGTGTGTGTGTGTGTGTGTGTGTGTGTGTGTGTGTGTGTGTGTGTGTGTGTGTGTGTGTGTGTGTGTGTGTGTGTGTGTGTGTGTTCTTACACAACCATACTTCTCTTCCGTGGGACTAATCTATTAACTTTTTTTGAACCATGAACCAGTTATGGCTCTGTAATGTTCTGATACATGGCCGCCATATCTGCGTTCATTAGTCGAAGCTTTCTTGCCCACAAAAAAAAAATGATGATAGCCGCGGATGTTGAACAGTGTAAAGTCTGCCTACTGGATGCTATACTTTGTAGCTTTATTTCATTTATTTTGATTGCTTGCACCCGCCCCCGATAACAAACCACTGCCACATTTATTCACAGTAATCTCCACTATTCTTCCTACAATTATCGTCCAGCGAATGGAATGACACAGGGGCAATTTACAATGAAGTTACCAGCTACAAGCTGTACTAGCATTAGTGGATACTCTTGTATATCAGTAGTAGATAGTAGTGGTATAGAAGCACTGTTTTTATAGCAATACAAAACACCATTACAACTGGCCCCACAAGTAGTCATGCGTAGTATTTTTAGTATTTTTATCTAATGCGATCAAGAATAGTCAGCCAATCGAATGTCCTACGCAGAATGTGGGTGTGCTAGGATATTTTAGGCCTACAATATGAAGGTGGAAAGGTATTTTTAGTGAAGGTACCTGATTATTCCTAAGTAAAAAATCCAAACAGGTGTGTTCTGCTATTGTACTCACATGATAC
>JZLH01S0376984.1:7288-18143 GCA_001188425.1 Eucidaris tribuloides
TTTTAATTTACTCTTCACCATTGCATTTGTCTTGAAAAGACCTTTCCAATGATGTATAGTTTATCTATGGTTTGAAAAAATAAAAAATCATGTAATATAGCTACATTTAATTTAATTTACACTTGATGTCGACGTGCACGGGCCATTCCAAAATTGTCCGATCAGCCGTTGGCCGAAGGTCGCGCAGAGTTTAGCCGTTTAACCAATCAGTGTGCTCCGCTGGTCTTGCGAATTGCGACGGTACACATAACCGCGATTCACAATTTGAGCAAAATTTAAACTCGCGGAAAGAACAACATTCTGGTAACATGTTATAACGTTTAATTTTTTCTCATAAAACAACAAATTCATGATGTATGGATCTCTAACTTTCAACGCACCATTCGTAAGTACTAAACTACTGTTTGGCAATGAAGGGAAGTAATGGACTTGCAAATCTCTGACACAATCTTTAAATGAAATGGTCAGTTATTATAAAGGGAAGAACAAAAAAAATAATTGACAAAAAATTGACATTCCCCCTGACATTCATTGCGACAACGTTGCACCATGTCTTGTGTCATACTATCATGCAACCTATTCATGTGTTCTGTTTAACATGTTGAGTTCAAGTTCGCAGTTGGGTGTTGGCGTGTTGGTGTTGAGGAAACAAAATCATCTGCTAAACCGAGCTCCAACACCGAGTTCAGTTTAGCAGACGATACTGATTGCAATATCAATTGCACATCTAGTGACATCGCATGCGAATTATGGTGTTGGCTGAAAGTTACGCTGATGCTGATGGCCGAAAAAATGGACAAAGCATGAAAGTAAAAAATGACAACAAATCAATACTGCCTGCCAGAAAAATTGTATGAATCTGATCTAGATAGACAAGTTACTTTTCTGGATTTTCATATGGAAGTTTAATATCAATTTAACTAATTAATTTAATTTTAGCTCAACTGAGCCAAAGGCTCAAGTGAGCCTATTGCGATCGCTTTTTGTCCGTCGTGCGTCGTTCGTCTGTGCGTCGTTGCGTCAGTTCGTCTGTGCGCTAAACTTTTACACATTTTCCAGCTTCTTCTTTCAAAATGCATGATTTTGGATTTTGGGCCCAAAAGCTTGGCAGGAGATGATTCCTTAGGGGGGCTGGGGATTCAAGGGTCCTCAACTTGGTACACCTGGCCCCCCGGGCGGGCCAGGCCCGGGCAGCGGCCTAAAGTGGCAAAGTAGTAGTTTTCAAAATCTTGCTTCTCTAGATCCAGAAATTAGTTTAGTTAAGCCACCGTGTACGATATCCTCTATATGTGCTGAATTAATTGTTCCTCTATGGAACAATGGCCAGGGCTTGGCCCCGTTTGGCCCCAAGGGCCCAAACGTTAGGTAAACTTCTAACCACAAGCCCATTTGTAACCAAATTTGGGTGCGTAGATCCCGCAACTGCGACTTCAATGTTATTAGGGGGTCAAAGGTCACATATGTAGGGTCAAAGGTCACCATATGTACGCGGCTCAAAGAGCAAATTGAAGTCAAGTTTTTTCTTTGCGTTGGTAGTTGGCCTTCTTCTCTAGATCCAGAAATACTTTAGTTAAGCCACTTCTCGCTGCGTGACTACCTTATATGTGCTTGAATTAATTTTCATCAATGACAATGACCTAGGGTGGCCCCGTTTGGCCCCCAAGGCGTGGCAAAAGTTTTGGGTATTTAGGCCTATAGGAATAATTCACGATTCACATCCAAATGCGAATTTAGACCAACAACTTAGAGTGCGGAATGATCCATCAGGGGAGGGAAAGAGGGTTCGCCTGGGTGAGTTACCACCCCCCCCGCGGCGGCCCAGGGGGATGCCCATAAGGGCGGCCCAAACTAGTCGTACTTGCTAACACAAGCCCATTTTGTAACCAACACTTTGCTGGTGGTAGGATGCGTTAACAGGGACATCAATGTTATTTGGGTCAACGGTCACTATGAGTAGCGTCAAGTCAAATGTTAGAGATACTTAGGCGCGTGCCTTATTTTTGTTAACAAAACGGATGTTAGAATTTAATTTAACCTCTTTGCAAAATCAGCTTATATGGCAAGCGGGATGCCCAAAGTTTTTCACTCGCTGTTCATTTGGCTCGTTGACGTGCCTAGCATATGTAGGTCCAAGGCCCAAAACTATATGTATAACTGAATGTTTTTCTATGGGTACCATAGAGAGTTTGCCGAGACCTCAGTTAGTGAGCGTGTGCCCCCCGTGGCTCTTGTTTAAAGGAAAAAGGTAGTCTATGCCAAAAAGCTGTTTGGTGGGCACTTCAATTTTTAATCCACCAAACAAAGTGAAAAACCGCCTAATTTGCTGTTTTTGGCGTGTAAACCGCCAAACTGGCAACCCTGTACAGGTGCACAAATGGCCATTTTCAAACAAAAGTGGACATGAGGGTGAAAATTAAAACTTGCAAGAAACCAATAGGTTTCAATATTTTTTTAAACTAGCAGTGTTGTAGTCGAGTCACCACCTTCTGAGGCCAAGACCGAGTCCGAGTCACTACCTTCCGATACAGAGTCCGAGTCCGAGTCACTATTGTCCGAGGCCAAGGCCGAATCCGAGTCACAACTCTCCGAGGCCGAGGCCGAGTCCGAGTCTGAGTCACCAACTTACAAAATAATGCAATATTTTAGGGCAAAATTTTAACCTTTAAAATTACTTTTATCTTACGATCAATTAAACACAATCTTTTAACCGTTCAGATATGAATCAATTTACTGAAATTTATCAATGTGGGAAAAATTAAAACAAAATAAAGCAAAAGCTCTTGTAAACAATATTTGATGTAATTGCAAATGACTAAATGTCTACAGAACATTCAGCTAATAAACTGGCATTGACTTTCACTGTGCCTGTCATGTTGCAGTACAGAGCAGCGACATTATAGAAACACATTGGGTGATTTCAAGTTTTGGGTAGTGTTATTGTTAGTGTTAGTAGACGTCCGTTAAACCGAACTCCAACACTGCGACTCGGATTAACGGCCACTATCGATTCTTTAATCGATAGTGTAACACGAGTGTTAACACAAGCGTGACGTCACGTCCCTTGTTCGCCGAACATGAAAACGGCGGAAAACCCGAAGAAATGTTGTAATTTCTTTATGAAATTTAAACAATCGTACTTCAAATGTAATACTGTCGGAAAGGCACATACTTCCCTCGCAATTTCATGTATTTGACTCATTTCATTGTGTCGCAGTTCTTTCACAATCTAAATATATACATTACACGTACAACTGCGCGACCCAGCTGGGTGAGCCGAGACAGAAATAACACTAACACTAACAACGAACTTGAAATGGTGATTTTCTTAATCCCTAGGGTCTAGTGTTGGTGAATGGGACAAACGCATGTAAATTGCTAACACCAGCAAGCCAGCTCCGTTCAGCAGACGATTTTCAACACCATCTACAACACCAGCTTCCGGAAGTGCGTCATAATTTCGGGGTCAACTCGCTAACATTGGATTGATTTCAAGTTTCGGATTAACGCTTGTGTTATTGTTAAGATAACACTAACACAAACACTAATCCAAAACTTGAAATCACCCATTGACTCATATGAATAATTATGTGAAATTTACGAGCTGGTAAAATTAAGTCATATCGATCAGAAGTGAATTTACTTAGCTTGAAGTTATATTAGGATTTCCATAATTCTTATTGGCATATTCGTTGAAAATACTTCAAAATCCATACTCAAATCAAACAGGGTTTATTCTTAGGTTCAGATTACATAAAATCCTGTGGCCTTGACCCAGATCTCTGAGGCCGCATGGTACGAGGCAGAGGCTGAGTCCGAATCATGGGATTACGAGGCCGAGGCTCAGGACTGGAATAGTCGGCCTCGAGGCTGGCCTCGAGTCCTCCATCCCTGGAAACTAGATATCTTAGGTGATACTTTTCCGTGAAAATTACATAAAATAATTTATCATATGTCGTAACACAGTGAATTTAGTACAAGGGTAATTAATGTTAATGTGGGTAATTTTGCATTTTGTCGTGTCACTCACGGCATGTAAGGGGGGACCATTTGCCAGCGAGAGGGAATGGTTGATTGTGATTATATATGTTAGGTAATCTAATTATGCACATGTTTTAGGACTCATGTTACTCTTGGAGAACTACTTTGGTACAAATCCTACCATAATCAATAATGGTCAGACACCCATGTCCAAAATTTGTTGTGTCACTCACGCACCGTTTTTTAATCATAATTATTTGTCCAATTGTAGAATTCAAATCAAACTGGTAATGACACATGCCAGTCATACATTATACCTAATATTGTAGTCATCATCCATTCATAACCTCCAAGTGGGAAGATATGAGCCCTTAATACTCTCAAATTGTCGAAAATGATTGTTTGAAAATGACCAAATGTCAGACCCATACAGATTCACACCTATGTACAGTACATGGCCCTGAGCAGAGCTGTATGGACCACATACAGCCTCTACTGGAAAAAGCAAACCAAAGTTTGCACTGTGTGGATTGAATGATCAAGTCCCCCCAAAAGATTACTGGACTGTCTGGACAGTTGTCCAAGATATTGGGCAGAAATTTTGGAAAATTAAAAAATGCAACTTAGTAAAGTGGTGAGTCCTTCTATTTCAAATTATATGTTCAGGTCATTTATAGACTATCCAGAGCAATATTTCAGTATAATTTTGTTTAAAACTTGAATTTTAGAGCACATTCTTGTGCCGTGACTGCGTAAAAACGACCACACATTACTTTGTGCACAAAAGTATAGACTTGTCCCCATGTGTGTACAGATTGGGGTCACTTCTCATTTGCTGTTTCCATTTCTGTGTTTCAGGGGAAAGCAATGGCAGCCGGATGTGAAGGACATCGAGCAGTACTCCAAAGCTGTGATGTACCCAGATGAACTCACTGCAAAATGGCCCTCGCCTCCATGGGATGGTAAGAAAGAGATGATGGGGGGAAATTGCCTTCCAGGTCACTGATGTACATGTACATATACTTGGGAGAGGGGAGAGGGGGAGCGTGGGGTGGACTTTGGGGCACAGGATACCCGAAATTCAAACTTGGGTTCAGTTGCATGCTGCAGAAATACTCTGCATATATTTTTTCTGTGGTAAAATGAATGGTACAATTATACTACCCAGAGTTTTTATAATTTTGAGTTGACTACATGTATTTGTGATTGTTACAATTTCCTGAGGTAAAGCAGATTTTACTAACAGCCCCCCCCCCAAAAAAACAAGGTGGCATGCTCAATGCTCACTACATATGGTAGCAGAAATAATCTGATAAATAACTACTATAGGCCTACTTGCCAGGGGGCTCAAATCCTAATTTTCTTTGTACCGGGACTACATGCGTTTCCTTAATCAATGCATAATGTGCATTCCAGAAACTCTTTTGTATTGAGACCCCATGGCAATTGAGTTCTTTTGCAACATATGGAGGCTGTGTTATCATTTCAGGGGCAAAATCGCCATGTCTTCCTGAGCCACCATGTATTTTTTTTCCTGTGAAAACTGTCATGTATGTGTCAACATGGTGAAAAGGAGATTAAAAAGTAAAGGGGTACTTTACTGTATCTGGATCTTCCTCCAAAATTACGTCACTTCCATATTTTGCCCTTGAATTTGAAAGTTTTGAGGAACAAAAGTAGAATCTCCAAATGAAATTCAAATAGTAAGATTGTTGTTATTCATACCTGACACGAGAGACTCAAGTTTCCTAGTAGAATGCAGAAAATGAATGGAATTTTGCAGACAATCCTGAAGATAGAATTCTGCAGAATTCCTTCTGTTACTTCATTTTAAATGGAGAAGAAAGTTTGCCGATGTCATGGAGGAAGAATTACAGTTTTAGAGTAAAAAAACTTAAAGAAAACGGAATATAAACAACTTGATTTTTGTATAGCAAACGGATTAATGTGGTGCTTAGTTATGTTTTTAGGCAAATTATGTAACATGAAAAAAAATATAGATGAAACCAGAATCTATGATAAAGAAACAAAACTAAGAGAAATGGAAAATGTTGAGAAAATAGGAGAAAACACAATGTGTCATTTTAAAAAAATTACATGTATGCCTTATACAAATTGATGCCATATTGTCTCTGTTTTTACACCAATAACCAAATAATATTTTTGATTTCTTTCCATCCTTCGTAGACCGTGATCCTGTTGCTGAGAAAAATGTTGCCAATTTAGTGATTAACTTTGGTCCTCAACATCCAGCTGCTCATGGAGTGTTGCGTCTTGTACTGGAGCTCAGTGGAGAGGTAAAATTTTTATCATATTGTGACGTCTACATGTGTTGTAGTTACTGCTAGTGCTGTATCGAACAGATGTACCAGCTGCTAAATGTCTGCGAAGATTCAAATCTGATTTTTGGGGGGCTTACTCTCACTGTTTTGCCTTTTTTGCTCCACAGACATGATCAATTTGTGTTGCATTTTTTGCAAGGAGATGTTAGAACAATCACCAAGTTTAAGTTATTTCAATGATATCCAAATACTTGACCAATGGGCAATAATTTTGAAGCAAACACGACATTTTAGCACGTTTATTTCTGGGAATAACACTTTTGTCAGAAAAGGAGCTTTCAATTATTGTTTCAAGTTTGAACAGAACTGTCCTTTTCATGGTAAGTTAACTGGTTTCGGATATTATAACACAGCACTAACTGTAGTCAAGTTCTTGAGCGGCTTGCATTAGACCCTGTCTTTCCAACTCCAGAGACAACTCCAATGAAAAGTCTGTGGTGTGTTTCGTGAAAGTATGATATTCTAATTTTGAGGACAAGTCCGTTGACATAAGTTATAACAACTCTGGAGATGTCATAAATCATGGTGTCATTTACAGTTGCACTGCACTCATGTAGTTTTAAGCGTGGAAAAATTGTCAAATAACAGCATGTAGAATTAACAATTTCTCAACAAAAAAGATGGAGATTATTAATCATGCATTGAAATATTTAAGATACTGTATGTTTCGGTATATGAGACAGTGTTTACATTTTCCTTCCAGTGATATAGATACATATAAGTTTGGGTTTATATCCATTATAAATTCCTGTGCTTGTGTAAATGCACCTTGTGTAGTACAGTTCAACCTCAGTTAAGTGGCCATCAGTTTACGGAATCTGTCTAATATCCGGACAGTGGATTAGCAGTCACTGCCAGTAATTGATACACCTGTATCCGAAGCATACACAGACACTTGCTGGGTAACACCGAAACAATAAATAAAGTGTCACTGGTGTTGGTTTTTTTTTTGCAATTTGTGCATGGTCTGTGATTTGTAATACTATGGCTTATGACAGGTATAACCCCCCCCCCCACCCATGTATTGCTACAAAGTACTCTGTTTGTACATTATCTATCTTATCCGGATGGCTGCTGGTTCCATCGTAGCCGGATAACTGAGTTCGAACTGTAGGTGCTTTCAATATTGCAAAGATTGTGCTGTCTGTGCTGTTGTGTGATTGATAGCACAATCGGTATTGTGACTTTAATTGAGCTTGGTTTAGCAGAAGATTTTATACTCTCAACACGAACACCAACCCGGAACTTGAAATCACCTTTTCTTCTTTCTTACAGACTGTGATACGAGCTGATCCCCACATCGGGCTGCTCCACCGTGGCACCGAGAAGCTGATAGAGTACAAGACCTACATGCAGGCCTTGCCCTACTTTGACCGCCTGGACTATGTCTCCATGATGTGCAACGAACAGTGCTTCTCCCTGGCCATTGAGAAGCTTCTGAACATAGAGGTGCCGGAGAGGGCCAAGTGGATACGAAGTAAGTAAACCACTGATTGGGAGTTTTGTATTTGTTGAACCCATATGATTTGATACAAGAATGAATTAATCCCCAAAACACAGAAATCTTTAATTTTATAAAGGCAAGGTCTACCCTGACGTTAATAAAGATGCGAGTAACAATAAGAGTAATAATAATAATGATAACTCGGCATTTATATAGCGCATAAAAAACAAATTAGTTTCTCTATGCACTTTACATTATAACATTACTGAATATACTTATGTAGGAGATCAATATTATTACAAACATACTAACTTATACTACAGTAAATTAATAAACAAATTTCGAGAAACTTACACTAACTTAAATATACTATACACATTAATTGACAAATAAAGTAATGGAGTAATTGTTTAAGGGCATCTGAACGCAGTACTGTGCTGACGCAATGAAGTGAACTGCAAACATTAATTTGCTAGGCTCTAAGAATATATCTTGGCAACATAAAATTTGCAACTGTAATAAATGATGATGATGATGATAAAAATTTGAGTTTTTATTACATTCCTTAATAACGCAATTTGTTGCACACATGTTTCTGAACTGATGAATTCTGAAATCTGATAATGATGATGATGATGATGGTAATGATGATGATGATAATGATGATGAAATCTTGAGTTGTCATCACATTTATTAATGAGGTAATTGGATTCTCTTGTTTGTTGCAGTTATGTTTTCTGAACTGACCAGGATTGCTAACCACATCATGGCAGTAGGCACCCATGCCCTGGATATCGGAGCCATGACGCCTTTCTTCTGGTTGTTTGAAGAGCGAGAGAAAGTAAATAGTACTACTTCTACTTCCATTACTACTGTACTACTACTACTACTACTACTACTACTACTACTACTACTACTACTACTACTACTACTACTACTACTACTACTACTTCTACTGCTACTACTACAACTATTACTACTATTATTACAACTCTAGTATTACTTCTACTTCTGCTACTACTGTACTACTACTACTACTACTATTACTACTACTACTACTTCTCTACTATAACTTCTATACTACTTCTGTGCTACTACTACTACCACTACTACTACTACCACTTCTACCACTAATGATAATAATAATCATAAAAGTATTACTACTACAACTACTGCTACTTCTACTAGTTCTTATAATGATAATAATAATGATATTTTTTCTTATTATAGTAATGATAATGAGTAATGATAATGAATATTGAATAATGATGATGATGCTTGATAGTGATAACAATGATAATGGTGATAATTTGATAATAATACACATTTCATGTTTATGTATTGGTCAATCTGGGAACTCCAGTCTTGACTTCATTACTCTGATAATTCTTGAATCACAAACAATGAGACAGACAGACAGACACACAGACAGAAAAACAAACAAACACAAATACATATGTATGTAACACTCAGAATATTAACATCAAACAGACTAACACAAACCCGTCAACTTCCAGAACCAGTGTGTTCATTATAACTCTTTTCTCGCTGGTTTACTTTTCAGACATTTGAACTGTATGAGAGAGTATCTGGTGCCCGCATGCATGCTGCTTACGTCCGACCAGGTGGCGTCTCACAGGTAATTCATCAGTTAGCCCGGCCAGGTTCCCTTGATTGGTGGGATGTCATGGTTAACTGGCCTTCAACTGGTCCTACTTTTCCTACTTTTTTGTGAGGATTCTAATTTTCCTTTTTTTCCCCCTACAAATCCTTATTTTCCTACTTTTTCGTACTGTTTGTCCCCCCCCCCCAAAAAAAAAACCCCTCCCCCTTTGTAATAGGTTTAATATTTGTAAGGAGTTGAGAAGTCTTTACAGGTTGTTGATGCAGGGGTGTGAGAGTTCAGCTTTTTAGCTGACTTCCGCTATTTTTGTTTTTGATTTTCAGCTTATTTTCAGCTTTTTATGAATTTCCTCTGTACAAAAGTATGGGAGCTTATGCAATTTCAGCTTTTTTCAGCTAATCTTACTTGTGGTCACTCACACCCCTGTTGATGAGAGTACTGTAACTAATGTACCACCATCACCTGTTTGTGAACAATTTTTTTTTTTTGAGTTGGTCAACCCAAATGACACATTTTGGTCTATTACAGAGAATCATAATCTGTGACTTTTTGTTGTTTTGGAGCTGAGTGGTTACAATTGTTTTCAAACCTTCTGTGAACAGATGGTATTCTGAAGTGTCACTATACATGTAGCAGGGCTGCCAACTCTCACGCAATTAGCGTGAGACTCACACAATTTGGCTCTTTCTCACGCCAAAATTTTGTTTGATTTTCCATACATTTCTATTGATCTCACGCATTTGGACCTCTCGCTTATATCATTGGCCTATATGGGAGTCTCACGCCAATGGATTCACAGACATTGGCATCTCTGATGTAGTACTGGAGAGAGTACATGTAGTTGAAAACAACAGAACACTTTGTTTTTGATAAATCCTCTACATAAGTCCCCACTGCTGACAAAGTACTAACCTAGAAATCAATATGTGGGACAATGTCAATTGTTGACATTGCAACTGAGGGGTACTTAGATGGAAACTTAACCTGTTCAAACTGCCAATCCTTCAACTATTCACCACATATGAAGTGAATTGGTCCTACAATACAATGCAAATGTAATATACTTTCACCTGGAAACTAATGAAATGTGGGGATTTTGATGAAAGATTTTTCATGAACAACCAGTACTCTGGATCCTCTTTAACTTCTGGGCAATTCCACGGAAAATGTTACCCAATGGTGGAAAAATGAAAATCAAAGAACAACTTTGTTTTACCCTGGAAAGTATTCAGGAAGGGTCACATCAACATGACCTGATGAAAAAAATTGCGGCTCAAGTCGGAAAAGATATTTTTTGAGCTATTGAAATAAAATGATTATGTAAAGACATTGCAGTAAAATTCAGTGTGTTTTGCAGTTATTTCTTGTAATGTGAAAAATTGTCACTATAAATGACTTTCAGGAAATTATTTCTATGCCAAAATAAAGCTGAGGACTCATTTTAACATCATCCCGCTGGATACCGCA
>JZLH01S0377025.1:2629-13340 GCA_001188425.1 Eucidaris tribuloides
GCGCATGCTCAGAGAGAAACGGCGTGAAGAGCTGGACTAAAGCAATTGGTCTAGATAAGCAATATTTGTAGGATACAGTGCAGGACGAATTTTCTGTAGATGGCATGACGAATATCATTTCGTATAACGAAATAATATTCGTCATGCCATCTACAGAAAATTTGGTCCAATTCGTACAGCATGTCAAAAGTAGCAGGACGAAGTAAATTCGTCAGCAGGACGAATTAAATCTCGTCGTACTCAAGAGCACGACGAGATTTTGTTTACAGTGCATCTACCAAACATTTTATTGGTTAAATTTCTGCTGAGATTTGAATAAACGATATCAAATTGGAAAAGAAATGCCCGTTTTTAAGTCAGTATTAGGGGCCTATATAATCTATATGGTCAAAGATTCTTAGACATTTCTTTAGAACTGATAACTCTGTACTTCCTCCCCCCTTCCCAAACCTTCCCTTCTTCCTGGTTTGGGTAGGTCGTATATGAGTACCACTTTTCTGTGGTAAGCGGCCATTTTGGCCCGGATTCTCGGGTAAAACTCACCTAAGAAATGTTGAAATAGAGGTACTTATCCTAGAAAACATGCTGATTACTCAAGATAAGCACACAGTACTATGGGGGTTAAAATTAAGTATGTCCCCTGATTGGGCCCATTGTGAAAAAATACCCTGGGAATTACCCCATTACTCGAGGTAGGGGTGTCTTTCGCAATCGAGTCGAATCCATAAGTTACGAGTCCAAGTCTGCAATTAAAAATAAGCCATTCATTTTACATTGGACAGGGACTCGACGCTGAGTCCGAGTCCCTGTCGTCCACGTCCACTGGACTCGAGTCCGGTCTCGATTAAAAGGGAGGGGGGGGGGTAGCGTCGTGCGGGATAAGACCGTGGATTCTGGTTCGAGTAAAAGTCATAACGTTTATCATGTTTTTATGTCCTCAGGTATAATTTCCATACATTATTCCTGGGAAGAAAGCGTCGTATAGTTGAAATCAAAACACAACAGCACGTAAAACAACCCACCACACTTGAGCGAAAAGAGAAGGGTGTGGGCCAGTGTTGTGGCTGTCTCGGTCTCGATTTCGAGACCGAGACCAAGACCTTGACTATTAATTGTTCCGAGACCGAGACTTGTACCTCCGAGACCGAGATTTTTTCCTTCGGGGACCGAGACCGAGCGTTTGTGTTTCGAGACCGAGATCTGTGATTTCGAGACCGAGACATCCAAAATTTGGTCTCGAGACCGAGACCTCAAGATCACAACGCTGGTTGAACCCAATCAATATATATAATGCATGCAGCTTGAGACGAAACCAATAAAACTCTACACACGAAGAAATAGGAGTTCAAATCTGCACCCCTAGAGGTGCAGAGCCTTGTCCCAATAGCAGCTTTCCTAGTGGTGCAAATATGCACCCTACATAGGGGTGCACAGTGTGCACCCCTATGTAGGGCGCACATCTACACCCCTAGGGGAGCTTACTTGCACCCATAAAGGAGCTTATTTGCACCCCTGTAGTACTTATATGCACCTCTAGGGGAGCTCATTTGCACCCCAGAGGAGCTGATTTGCACCCCTAGAGGAGCTTATTTGCACCCCTTGGGTGCTAATATGTACCCCTATGCGAACATATTTGCACCCCTATGGGCGCTTATTTGCATCCTTAAGAGGCTTATTTGCCACCTAGGGGAGCTTATTTGCACCCCTAGGGGTGCAGACCCTTGTCCCAATTGCAGCACCCCTAGGGGTGCAAATGAGCACCCTGAACAGGGGTGCACAGTGTGCAGTGTCTGTGCACCTCTATGTGGGGTGTATGTAGTGTGTATATACTCAAAAAAAAAAAGATATACCTACTTACAATCATGCGCATACGAAATCATTATGACAGTCTTTTTCCCCATGGCTGCTATGATATTTAACGACTTTATTATGTTGTAATCCCGGAGGACGTCTGTTGTGATAGCTATTGCGAAAAGGGGTCAACGTACCGGTACAACATATTCAATTATGTATACATATAAAGTCGGTGTTTTCATTCCATAGCAAAATATCACCGACTGTGATTTGAGTCAAAAAAATTCTTGTTAGACATTTTATTCCCTAGACAAAATGATGTCAATATCTGTTGTGTGTTGGCAAAGGCGATAGAGAATGAAGCTTGGTTTCAATTATTTATGATCAAAATATTGGCATGCTTGGCTGTATGTGATGAACAAACACATCCGACAGAGGGAGGTGACATCATTGAAATGGTTTTAGACATTCAGCGGCTTCTCGGCTGGGGCGTCGATCCATTTTTGGGATTGGGGGCAAAAGTGAAAAAAATGTCAATAAAATGTTCAGCTCGCACCGCGCGCCAAGTTGCAATGCAGAATTTTGCGCGCAAAATTGAAAATTGTATATGTTTATTGTTTAAAAGTGATTTATACTAAGTTAAATGGTTTTGTAGTGCTTTCCAATGCTTTTCAAACATAACCTTACATTAAATATTATGCATTTTTCAAGTTGTCAAAATTATTGGGGGGGGGCAAATCGATATGCCCCACCCCATATTTTCATTAGGATGGCGACTGCCCCCCTTGCCACCCCAGGATCGACGCCCCTGCTTCTCGGTTATTTCAGATCATATACAGAAGGAAGCTGTACCATTGCGTTGCCGAAATTATACTGAACTGAAGAATAATTATGTGGACTGGTGAATGTTACATTATTCGGAAACATTCGACGTATATATCCCCACCTCTCTTGGTATGGATTATTGATGTATTTCACAACTTTTGATTCAACTTTTACTTTTTACTTCCTTGGTGAGCAGAATGATAGTAGACTTGAACACTTAAACCCGTGCTGTCCCGAAGTCGCTGAAGCATGTCTCGCAGAATTTTCACTAACTATTTTTCAACTAGCAAATATCTTTATTTTGTACGAAAATACCTGATATCACACAGCTCATTTATATAAATAACGTTATAAGAATTCATGCATGACATAACGTCAGTAAACGGAGTGAAAAAAGGTCAAGAATTTCACTTTAATAAGTTACCCTTTTAATATTATTTTTGCACTTTGATCTCTTTTTGATTTTCACGACACGTTCTGTACACGCGTGGGTGTTGGCAACACCTCGAGCAAGAAGTTGTAGACTGTAGGTGGTGACACAATAATATCTGAGCCGTAACAATCACCTAAAACCAAGTCACATGCTCTATTTTGAATTTGAAGGATGTCAGGCTGTCACTGAAGTTGCTCAATCTGCTATTATATTCATTATTATTGATTTGTTTGTTCGAATGATTTTGTTTCGAGTTGTAAATTGCAGCACCCCCAGAAATTTTTAAAGGGGTGAACAGCACCCCCTGCAAAAAGATGTTTACGTCTATTTTTGTTCAAATTTGGCCGCTGAGCGACTTTTCAGCTGTTGATTTGGCCGCGAATTTGGCCGTGAAAAAAATTTGGGGGCCGTGAAAATTTTGCGCCGACCACACGCCTCCCCCCCCGCTGAGTGACTTTTCGGCTGTTGACTTGGCCGCGAATTTGGCCGTGAATTTTTTGGGGGGCCGCGAAAACTTTTCGCTGAAAAAAATCGTTCCCAGGGTCCTGTGTGCAACACGATCTGATGATGGTAGTAAGGTAACTTTTGTTTTAGTTGCTGCCTGTGAATTTAACTTGAACGCTATTTTTTGTTGTTGAAATTTGTAACTGAATTCATATGCATGTAAACATAACAAACTTCCGTTTGGACTAATAAATTTGAAATTGAGTATATCTCTGCTTTTATTTATTTATTTATTTATTTATTTATTTATTTATTTATTTATTTATTTATTTATTTATTCATTTATTTATTTATTTATGTATTTATTTATCTATTTATTTATTTATTTATTTATTTATTTATTTGTTTTACCTCTTTCAGTATAGTAACACAATGGACTATTGATACCCTTTATACAAACTACAGACCCCGAGTACAGGATATGACCGCCCCCCCCCTCCATTTTCAGACTTTCTAGATCATATCATCCAATACAAGCTGTACATTCAACAACAACACAAACATCATTTGCAGCAAATACATTGACTATTGATAATAAGATATTTAATTAATAACAAGTGGGTGGATGACATCTTCGAAAAGAATTTCAAATAGATATCCTGTATAGACACACCCAGAATAGAAAAAAAATGTGGGTCTTTTATTTCTCTCACGATTGTGATAAATGAAGTGGGGTGGGTTTGGGTTTGGTCGTGTATTTTTGGGTGGGAATAGCTAGTAAAGTCCATATCAGATAGTGCGCTTTGTCTTACATTCTTTGTCACGTGTAATATCAAGTTCACCCATACATGTATAACCCACTTGAATCGTGTGTATTCAATCTCGTGTGTGTGTGTGTGTGTGTGTGTGTGTGTGTGTGTGTGTGTGTGTGTGTGTGTGTGTGTGTGTGTGTGTGTGTGTGTGTGTGTGTGTGTGTGTGTGTGTGTGTGTGTGTGTGTGTGTGTGTGTGTGTGTGTGCGTGCGTGCGTTGTGTGTGTGTGTGTATGTGTGTTTTCTTGGGGGAAGTTTGTTTGAAGTGAAAAGCTGTTCCTCACGTGTCCTTTGATATTTTTCTTCTCTCGCGAATGCATGTTCCAGTCAAAACTTTCCTCTGTCCCGTTTGTGCTGAATTCATATAGGCTGTTTCAAGTGTTTTTGTCCTAAAGTAATAGGCATAACATTGTGGAGCTTAAGCTTTGAATATCTGAAGGCTACATAGTAGTGTTTAAAATGGACAAATCAACACCCCTAGAAACAAAAGTTTCGAAGAGTTTGCTGCCACTGGCAAGATATTTCATGAATAAATAATATCCACTCCGGTGGAGGATAAAATAGCCTAGATCCATCACACAGTGTAAGTCTATGGGAGGAAATGGGCAGGTGAAATCCGTTCAACCTTGAATTCATTGTAAATTTTCACTTTTTTTAAAAGCACTAATTATCATTTTACGAATAAAAAGGAGTTGAGAGCTCGCCACCCAGATTCATTAGAAATGAAAGGAAGATTTAGAGGCCAAGCAAGATCTTAAGGGATGCGCCGCTCGTAACCCATGTACGGTCCAGTATCCATACGCTTGCCCCTAATATTGCAAGGCCATCGTTCAGTAACTTAATCAATCGTGGATGTTGCGTACAGAATTGGCCTTGTGAATAGGTACGATGAGGACCGTATTGAGTAATCTGTCTCGCTCTTTCTCAGTTGATATGCGTGCTGCATAGGTGAAATTGTACACAATTTCGTGCCCGCGTCGTTTTCCCGAAAGTATTACGGGCTTTCACTGAATATTTACCGAGCCGGGCATGCTCGAAAACATTCACGAACATTGCGACTTTTTCGGTCCTATAAGGTTTGAACAGTCAGTGTTTAATCCTGTTGGCGTCCCTCTCTCACAGGTTCAAGTGGGCAATTATAACTCTGTCCTATCACGTTGTTAAAAGACTGAAGGCGGCATTGCCGATACGTGTCTCTCATCGGTTAGCTCTAACTCCGCTTATTCGTAATAAATAGGTGATCAATACTTCAGGTAGGTAAGATTCTGTTTAATTCTACTATTTTAATAAATAACAATTTTTCAGTGTCATTCATTTTTAGTGCTCTTACAAAGATCACCTTAGAGTCATGGAGGATTGAATGTTACGTCACATTTTTTAATAACTTGTGGTCACTGTTCGCTGCACTGCTGTGCTTTAAATGATAAGATTCTTATAATAACAAATGGGTGGATTTACATTTTCGAAAAGAATTTCAAAATGAATCTCTGTATAGACATCACCCCAGAAATAGAAAAAATGTGGGCTTTTATTTTCTGTCAGATTTGATAAATGAAGTTGGGTGGGTTGGGGTTTGGTCGTGTATTTTTTTGGAATGGATAGTTAAGTCCTGTATCAGATTGTGCGTCTTTGTCCTACACATTCTTGTTAGGTGTAATTTCAAGTTCACTCCACTTACCTTCTTGGAATCGTGTTGTGATTCGATCTCGCGCGCACTGCGCGCGCCTGCGTGTGGGTATGTGTGTGTGTCTGTGTGTGCGTGTTGTCGTGTGTGTGTGTGTGTGCGTGTCGCGCGTATGTATGTGTGTGTGTGGTAGTGTGTGTGGTGTGTGTGGTGTGTTGTGTGTGTGTGTTGTGTGTTCGTGTGTGTGTGTTGTGTGTGTGTGTGTGTTGTACTATATACCAAAAAAGCTGAGTGAAGTGAATGAACAATTAATACTACTGATATTTTTACAATTTCCCATAATTCTGTTCTTTACAAATACCCACTTACTGCCTAATCTGCTATTTTTTATAATGGATATATTATTATCAATTTAGCCATGCAATAGTGAATAACCTCATGAGCAGGAATAGCTACTATTGTGTTTCTTTTATCAGTACACGAGGCAAAACTAGTTGTTTACTGTATAAGCCCTATACATCTTTAGCAAACTCAATAATATTGACTTTATTTTAATGAACACTAACAATAACAATATTATAACTATTTCATTACAAATTAATTTAATATTGGCTAACTTATTTATTGTCTTAATAATAATTAGCTTCTATTATTCAGAAGTGCATAACTCAAACGAAGCGAGGTCAACAAAAACTTTCTGCTTATCAGATTACGAGAGCAAATATATATACATATATATAATATATACTAACCACGGTTCAATGAATCAAATAAATTCCAAATCAAAAACAATTATATATTGTTTTTCATTCACAATTCATTTAAGAGTGACTAAGCTGGTTTACTTGATTTGATATACATATTGTTAATTATTTCTAATATTCTATTCATAACTCAAACGAGTCAAGGTTAGGCGGCTAATTATTGTTATAAGTCACGAGAAGCAAAAACAGGTGAACATAAAGCCTATCACGTTTAATGAACTCAATAAATTCAAATCAAATTTCATAAAATATTTTTTTGCATTCACAATTCATTTAATATGACTAAATTATTTACTTTGATTGAATATACCATTTACAATTACTTCTATGATTTTATAACTAATTATAACTCAACGAGGCGAAGTTTAGCACTATTTTTCTCGTTATCAGACACGAGAAGCAAAAAAATTGTTCAACTAAGGCCTAACACGTATATAATTAACTCATAAATTGACCTCGTATCTAATGAATAAAATCTAAACAATTATCATTTCTATTATTTTAATTCAAGTGAATAAATTCAACGACGACGAGTAACAGCACCAATTTTGTTTCTTTATCAGACACGAGAGTAAAAAAAAAAGTCCTACCATAAAGCGCGGCCTAAACACGTGGGCGCTTTGACATATTGACCTTCTGTCTCTGTGCTTCCCACAATCAATCAATCAATCATTAATAAATATGAACATCGTCCAAATGAACTTGTAAGAAAAAAATGCAAATAAAGAGACTTGCTCAGAACAAACAGCCAGGTGCCGCAATATAGAATCGGAAGAGAGGTAGAGAATTCGTCCCTTATTTTGAAGCTCAACAGATAGGAGGTGGAAGTAAAATAAAGACACAACGCCCATCATAAAAGATGGACTGGAAAGTCACCGAAACGGATAACGAATGCATGTGTATATATATATTGCGTACGATTGTCCTGGAGTAAACATCTTATTTAAGATTGATATGAATTCTGCGAATGCTAACTTCAAGTGTTCAATATTACTTAGCGTTTTTGTCAGGAAGTTTGTGTATCTCGATTGGCTTTTTGCCCATCTTTATGTCAAGAATAAATCGAATACCTGACGATAATAATTTTTATTTTTGACATCGCAATTAGTTCGTGCAAAACATTATGTTTTATCTGTAAAGTTGCATAGATATTGTTTTGAATTATAGTCACAAACGGCCGGCGCGTAGATTTCAACATATTCAGTGTAGAGATAAGCAGCGAGGACTTGCCACATGTTTGTTGGATGTCGTTTGTTAAAGATTCACTGCTCGTCAACGCGAATGGAATGCTGCCCTCTTTCGGGCTGAGATTGAATGGGGGCACCAAATACATCCCCACAAAACATAGCTTTTGTTCACGGGGCAAAAACATGATGGGAAGAATCAGAAATGCTCAAACACCCAAATAAGTGTACAATAATACAACAAATTGTATATAATCACAAGGAGTATATATCCGGGCTACAAGAACTTGGTTGTGAATTTGTTTACTTGAGGAAAAAAAGGCGTGGAATAATATACCACATAATTAATACATTTACTCTTGACAGTAAGTGTACGACCATATTTACATAACAGCTACACGACATATTCCCTTTGGAATAGTTTTCCCTTATCAAAATACAATGGCACGCAGCTCAAAAAACAGACATGCAGAGAAGTTTTGAAGGTTTTCTGAACTGCTTGAGTGAGATTTAGGAAAACGAAGAAATGAACAAAAATTAAATGCAATGTGAAATAATTTCGATCAGTACGCTCTTTAAAAGCTGGAGTAGGTCTCAGGCAAGATGCTGGATATCATAAACCTGTAAGTGTGCATTTAACAGTAATGGCATAGGTGGAACAAAATATTTGACAGAAGTCATCAAGCTTAAATGTCATTAAAATAATAAAGAATACAACTAATAATTTTTTCCATGTATAAAGTTTCGTTTTTAAGAAAAGAAGTCACACTTTTTTAATGCGGGTGTGAAATCGGGGATCTAATAAATCAATATTAACTGACTGCACTCAGAGTTGTCCAACGATATCAGCACATTGCCAATGGATACGGCAAATATCATTATTAAGCCACACGTGGTATACCAGCGGTGAATCAATAATTGGCCATACACCAATGCATGAAATATGCTACATAGACAGTAATAATGATTCAATACAATATTAATCGCAATTTATTCGTTCAATCAACAATCAATCAATCAACATCAATCAATGCAATCAATCAATCATGCACAATCAGATCAATCAATCAATCGCAATCAAAATCATCAATCAATCAATCAAATCAATCAATCAATCAATCAAATCATCAATCGAATCAATCATCAAATCGAAATCAATCTCAATCACAACACATACAAATCCAATACATCAAACCATGAATCAAAAATTAAACTTAATATAATCAATCAATATCATATCATCAATCCAATCAATCATCATCAATCAATCAATCAATCAATCAATCCATCAAATCAATCAATCAATACAATCCCAACCAACCATCAATCACAACCAACTTATAAACCAGTCATTTCGAAAAAAAAAACTATACAACCACTTAGTACTCAGTAATTGAATATGTAATTAGAACAAATTAAGTAAATAAATAAAATAAGAAAAAAAAAGGTAAGTAGATAATTCAATTAAACAATAAATAAATAAATAAATAAGATAAATAAAATAACAATAAAACTGAAATTAAATACTAGCATAATAAAATAAAAACTAAACATAAATCAAATAGAGAAGTATGTATATAAATGCAAGTTGTTTAAGGGCAGTGGCATGATTTGGAGAGAAAAAAAAAGTCTTAAGACCTATATGAGTGAAACACATACCAAAAAATACACCATGTACACTGGCTGTGTGTAAAATCTAGGATGGAAGGATTAGTGCTTTGAATCTGCTTAATTGAGTAGAATTTAGAAACAAGCATAATTTAATCGGTATTTAATTAAATCTCTCGTGTCGCTGATAGAAATTGAAAGCTAGACTAACTAAATGTCACACGGGCACAACATTTTCTGTTATATATTGTATAATAAAGAGGAAATGTATGAACTAATGAAAATCTATCAACAACAAAACAACACACATTGATTCTGGGAGCTTTGTGTCCTACAATTGAGGTGAACTGGCTTTGTAATCCTTGCCATTTCCCTTTATAAATAAATAATAAACATAAACTGATAAATAAGTGAATAAATAAGTCAATTAATCAAATTAACGCATGTCATTCAATCGATCAATCAATCAATCATTCAATTCATCATTCATTCATTCATTCCTTCAAATCAATCAATCAACACACCATTCATTCATTCATTCATATCATTCATTCATTCATTCATTCATTCATTCATTCATTGGACTGCACGCAGCCGCCAAAGGAGAACACACTCAAATGCCTAATAATCAACTTGACAATCATGTAGACGAATGGACATTTTCAATGTCGGTGGTGATAATACATGTATATGGGTGGTTAATTATCTAGCTAGTGGTGTCAATGTTGGCAACCTTTAAACCTTCCGTATTTACGACACACTAAAGCCACACAATATGAAATCACAAGATAGTAACAAGATCTTTTAACGAAATTTACGACGAGGAAAAATCTGTTTTCTTTATCAAAGTTATTATATGATTATTATAGCAAATATTGGTTTACGGAGTATGTCCATTAACAGGCAACTTGAAATCTGAACAGAGTATGAGGAAATAAACAACAGCACGCGTTTACAAATAATCTAAAATTCAGGGATAACGATATCAAAGTAGCTTGGGAAAATTTAATAGTAAACAGGAAACGTTCCCATTTTATGTTTTATAAGTAACTAATATTATCTTTATCAATGCCCTGAATATGCACAGAACTCTGAAAACGTTTCCGTTCTGAGAAGTTGATGCAAGTTAAAAAGTCAGGGGGCTGGGGGGGGGGGGGGCGACCTTATCTCCATAGGAAAATACATACGGTGATATCTGCTCCCTAAAGAATAAATCGGTGAAATT
>JZLH01S0377028.1:32336-43612 GCA_001188425.1 Eucidaris tribuloides
AACTTTAAATGTCACACACGTGACGACACTTCATCACATAAAGAAATACATAAAAAAATACTTGTGAGAGATAAATAATAATTATTGTCATTTTCCTACTTACTACACTATAATGAAAGTCTGCCAGAATTACAAACATCGTAGAGTTTGACAATTCACAGAGTTTGCAAGTTAAATCTAAGTTATGAAAAATCATCTTCCGTGTGAAGTCACACACGTGACAAAACTTATACGACCTCTGACCCTAAATAGGTATGATTAACATAACATTAAATATTTTCACTTGATCACTATTGACATATATAAGATATATTTACATTTCAAAACAATGTACCTGCAAGGCCTTTGGAATTACATGAGATTTTTGTAGCAATTTGTAGTATTTTTGGTCACACACGTGACAAAGAATGGCCCAGTATCATTGATAGACGATGGATTGAGAATATTGAAATATCGTTCAAATAAATAAATAAATATAGAGAATGAAAATAAATAACAGTAATTTAAACATGCTTTGGACATCGTATATTCTAGAAGGCAGAATATCATCGCAAGTAAGCAGAATTCCAAAATCATTATTTTAGATTAAATTAGTTGAATTACAATTTGAGCAGTTAGCGTTGTTTATATATATTATTGTAAATGATTACTTGACCTTAACTGGCATTTCGCAAGAAAGGGAAAATACCCCAAATGATAAAGTTACTTATCACTCGCCTTCATCAGGAACATGACTAACATAAGTTTTATCATACTCTGACGAGTTATCTTTGTTTATTTATTGTACGTGAGTACTGGTCTGCTGATTTGGCAGATCGGCAGTGTGAACCTAGCATTATGCTGGGTTCACATTGCCGATCTGTCAACACGATCAGGACCGATCAAGTCAATTTTTGGCCTTTTCGGTCCAGTTCGGCCGGTAATCGAGCTCCTACCATGATCGGCGTCCGTCTGCGTTGATCGTCATCGTTCTGGTTACCTACTCGAATATTTTTAAACATGCCAAAAACATTCGAGTAGGGAGCCAGAGCGTTGTCGATCACCCCGATCAAGGTAGATTGACCCCGATTACCTTGCCGAGCGAGACCGACCAGGCCCAATATTGGCCTGATCGGGCCTGATCGAGTTGACAGATAGGCAGTGTGAACCTACCAAAAAGGCCCCAAATTGGCTTGATCGGGCCCGAACGCGTTGACAGATAGGCAGTGTGAACCCAGCATAACTGCCCACTCGTGTTCGGAACTTGTGGACTCGACTCCAACACTGATAATTAACACCACGCCCAGTGGGTGATTTCAAGTTCGGTGTTGGTATTGGTGTTGGTGTTGAGGCAAACAAAATCGTCTGCTAAACCGAGCTCCAACACCGAGCTAGGTTTGAGTAGACGATACCGATTGCACTATCGATTGCACAACACCGAGTGACGTCACGCGCGATTCACGGTGTTGGCTGAAAGTTACGCCGATGGCCGAAATTTTGGACAAATGTTACAAAAATGACACCAAATTGATACTGCCTGCCACAAAACTTGTATGAATCTGAAAGGCAAGTTACTTTTCTTTATTCCTATATGGAAGTTAAAGGTAAATGACATGATTGGGGTAGTCCTCAACTTGGGCTGAAACTACTCTAGAATCAAGTAAACTATGCAAGGATTCTCCTGTGCAAATCTTGTAGTCAAACGTTGACTCATTCTAAAATAGACAATTTCAATATCACTCGTAGCACGGAAACCTGCTGTGTGGCTCTCTATGGGGCTTATTTTTATCGTCCCCGGATAAAATTAAGATACTCCTATGTTTATGCTTGATTCTCCTTAAGTAAACAAATTACAGACAAATCCTCTCAGGTGAGAGATCCACTCCTGCTACTGTATAGTTAGTATATATTTCAACTCATTTGGTTCTTGAGGCATTTTCAAGTGTTCCCAATCATGTCACTAACCTTTAAATATCTATTTGGCGAATTATGTCAATTTTTAAGGGGGAAAGGTACTTTCACGGTTTGCATCGCACGGTGAAGCTTCTCCATAGCCAACACACACGCATGTCAGTTCTGCCGATAACAAGACCAAGACCAAGACCAACACCGAACTTGAAGTCACAAATTTCCTAAACCCTAGGGTTTAGTGTTGATGAATGGGAAAATTACACGTGAATCACAAACACCAACCACGGTACTCCGTTCAGCAGACGATATTCAATACCAGCGTCAACACGAAGTACAGGAAGTACGTCATAATTTTCGAGGTCAACCCCAACACCAGGCCTGACTTCAAGTACGGTGTTATAGCCAGTGTTAGTGTTCTTACAACACCAACACCAAATTTCAACACCGAACTTGAAATCGCCCAGTGTCTGGCAAGTCTCGGACGTGTTCTAGAAACTCTCTATACAGTTTTATTCACGGGTGCATGAATGAATTTATTTGCTCTTGCCACCCAAATGGTATTGGAGAATAATAAATCAATCAGCTACATACATATGTATACAAAATTAATAGAAATTGAAATGCTACACAATAAATACTGGAAATCAATACATGTAAGATGGAAATGATTAATAAGAGAGTGCAACAAATCAAATTACATGTATGTAAAGAAACAGGGATAAAATAGTAAATTTTGAATGTTAACTTTAGATTTGGGTACTGTTTTTCAATACAGTATAAAATAATTCATTACCATCAAGAAAATGAGTAAAACATATAGACGCGTAAACCGTTAAGTAGATATGACCTCCAATATATACACGTTTGTATACTTGATACAAATATATACTAAAATACATAAACATATACATACATATTGCATATACACTTTCAAAGTCGAGTGTAGTAAAGCAGAGCGTTATTGTGTGAGATTTAGTAACACATGCGTCGTGTGCTTTTCTCAGGGTGCTGCCCCAGAGCCGCTCCAGTGTCAATAGGGAGTAGTGGGAGTCGCGGCGACGTCTCGACCAGTGAGATCGGGTCTTTAGGCTGCTTGACTTTCAGGCGTGCTACGTGATTAGAGTTTACCCTCTATACTTGTAACTTGGTCCTTATATTGAGAAAATAGCTCTAAAAATACAAGTTTGTCCATAACTACACCCTTGAAGATGTGATTTTTCACTAATTACATATGCAATAAGAATTTCATTTAAACAATTATTTGATAAAAATACAATATTTACCACGTCAACATACAGTACAAAACAGACGTACACAGTGTGGCCAGGAAAAAAAGCACACTAATTTTATCATTTTTCCCATTTATGATTCAAGAAAAATATATCCTAATACCCTAATCTGATAGCGTGTTCCTTTCTGAGCAACACAACCCGTAGCTTGTCAATGTTCGTTCACTAGTTTTCAGTTCAGAGGTAATTTAACAAAGCAGTGGTAATGAGGTGTCTGTTGGCGTCCCATAGAAATTAAACATAAACTGGCACGCGCGCACCAAATTTACTTTGGCTCACAAAAATTGCCCTGAAATGAAAAATACCCAATCAAAATGGATAATCTTGGTGTCATTCTACTCACGATGAAATAGTTATCATATAAATTAAATAAAGATAAGCACAATTTATTTAGGAAATAACCGTTAATTTAATGGTTTTTCTGTGCCACCCTGTACAAGATATAAAAATTTGCGTTTTTATCGATATTTACATAAATTCGCACTGAATAAGACAAAATAACTCGAATATAAAAATAACAGGCATAGGTCAAATATTCTTGACAAACTATTTACAAGATAAAAACAGCTAACGCCAATGCATTATAATCATCGCCTTTTGACCAGAAAAACAAAATTCATGAAAAGTGCACTTATTGTGAATAGTAATACTGGGCGTTCAAGTGATTATTTCATGTTCAGTGCTAACATACTAGGCAAAATTTTCGTCACAGTCTCAAAAAAAATTTATAAGGTGAGTCCTAGATAATTTGATTTCAGTGCATTTTTGTATGCAAGATGATCGTAATTAAATTTAAACCTGAAGTAAAAAATCTTTTCATGTACAAGAATTAATATAGCTATCGTATCTCCTTCAAAATTTCTCTAAAAGTCCGTGATAATTTTAATATTATGATGTATATCATATGTCAGTATTATCGTATAGTATTATCATAATATGTCATATGTCAGTATTATCGTATGTCACATATGTCAGTATTATCATATAGCGTATGTCAGTATCATCGTATATCATAAGTCAGTATTATCGTATATCATAAGTCAGTATTATCGTATAGCATAAGTCAGTATTATCGTATATCATATTCCAGTATTATCATATTATGTCGGTATTATCCTATATCATAATCAGTATTATCTTATATCATAAGTCAGTATTATGTGTCCGCCGTGTTACTTCATCATAAGATGGTGGTGAACGCGGAAAGCCATGTTGGTCGACCATTTGATGTGACAACGTGTTGATGTGCTGATGATGGAATGCCGGTGCACTGAAATAAAAGAAAATATGAAAACAAACATTACGTCACTCTTGGTGCAACTTCTACCGCTGCTGCTGCTAGGGGATTACTACATGTACTACTACTACTACTATTACTGCTACTACTACTACTACTACTACTACGACGACGACGACGACGACGACTACTACTACTACTACTACTTCTACTACGCCTACTACTATGCCTACTAGTACGCCTACTACTACTACTACTACTGCTACTACTACTACTTTACTACTACTACTACGACGACGACTACTACTACTTCTACTACGCCTACTACTATGCCTACTAGTACGCCTACTACTACTACTACTACCACCACCACCACACCACTACTACAACAACAACTACTACTACTGCTAGTACTATTGCTACTACTACTACTACTAGTACATGTACTATTACCACTACTATTACTACTACTACTACTAGTACTACTACTACTACTACTACTACTACTACTACTACTACTACTACTACTACTACTACAACTACTATTACTACTACTACTGCTGCTGCTACTACTACGGTACTTCTACTTCTTCTTTTCTCCTTCTTCATCATCATCCTAATCATCATCATCACCACCATCATTATCATCATCACAATTACCATCATTATTACCATTATCACCACCACCATAATCATCATCATTATCATCATCATCATCATCATCATCATCATCATTACCACGAATCATTATTACCATTATCACCATTATCACCATCATCACATCATCATCATTGTCATCATGATTATTACTATCATCATTGTCATCAGTATCAGCGTCATCACCACATTCTCATCGTCGTCATCATCACCATCATCACATCCTCATCATCGCCCTCCCCCTCCTTCTCCTCCTCATCATCCTCATCATCATAATAATCAACACTGTCGTCATCATTATTATTATCCTCGTCCGTATCATCATTACCATCATCCTCACTTTCATCATCACCATCATCATCATCATCATTGTATAAGTCCGGTGAACGGTAAAACGTGCATTTACCACTGAAATAAGTCGCTGGTTTGCGTAAAATTGTTCGTCTGCCTTATATGCATCGACATAGGTATTTGGCGCGGTTGTACAATCATGGTCGTCATCCGTGGACCATAATTCGAGTTCATGATGGCGGGTCCGGCAGCCACCGCCGGCACGGTCACGTTGTCTCGTCCTAGCCTGCAGTGAGTGCAAAGACATGCCGCGAGACATGCTACCACGAAACAGCCACCGACGGCTAGGAACACGGCCCCAGGGACGATGGTGGGGATGAAGTCCATGAAGATGTGAAAGGCAGTCAGGGTGACGCCACAGAACAAGCAGAAGACGGCCAACATCCCCAGGCAGTGAGTCGTCGACGTGTAGTGTGCGTGAGCCACGTTGAACTGTGTGACGGGCAGTTGGCGATGTAACACGACCGGGCCGCCGACTCCCCCGCCGACTCCAGCCTGATGACCGCCGAGTCGAACACCCCCGTAGCCATGTGGATTGGTACCAGAATGACTCATTTGGGGCGTTACTGGTGAAATCCCGAGATGTATATCGTTTTACCTTAAGAAAATGAAAATGATGGGCAGAAACAGACTAATTTAATACTTCATGAGTGCTGCAACGCTGACATTGTTACAGCAAAAGTAGACAATAGTGCGACCAAGATCCGTGGTTTAATTACATCAATTTCTTCATTAATATAGATCCCCGGGGGGGGGGAGGGGGTCACTCTCCACACGGCCTGTCTCCCACCCGTGTCCAACAACCTCAGAAATGCACCCTAAACGGCGTAACCTATGATAACCAAATTCGCAACCCTAAATCGCGTAACACATCAGAAAAGCTACCCTAAGTGGTGTGTCTCCCAGGAAATCCACTTATTCTGAATCCACTAATTTAATACCCTTAGTGGCGTAAACAGTGACATCAACTAATTTGATACCCCACCCAAGTGTCCTCATCTAAAACATTATTGTACATTGCGCAACCCGAAGAGGTTCACTTAACAATTCATAAATAATTCTCCTAATTATCAAATGTTCATGTTGGAGATGTTATTAGATCCACAAAAAATTTGCACCTCTAAATGACGTAATCTACATAACCAAATTAGTAACCCTAAAATGGCGTGTTGTGAGAAAAAGGATACCCTAAGTGGCGATTGCCAGCGAACGGTGCTGAAAAAGCACCGTCGACGACGCCCGAGGGCTGGAAAGGGGATCTTTTTCGACACTTTTTCTGGACGCGGGTGCGTAGCAGGCCGTGTGGAGAGCGACCCCCCCCCCCCTCTCCGGGATATAGGTATTTAGTTTTAATGATAATTAAACTTTCCAAAAGGTCAAACCAAAAGCTTACAGGAGAAGTAACACGTAAGTTAGTGCCTATACATAAAACGGAAATCATCTGATTTTGAGCACGTCTGTGAGGGAATATTAAATTTAATCCTAAATAGAAATTATGGTTGTTGGTAGCGCTCCTTGAGATTACGGGGATTAGTAAATTATATTTTGTAGACAAACATGCGTAACTGAAACGCGTTGTCTTTTTGACAAATTTCAGTGAATTTATGACACATGCTAACATTTCACACACACATTCTTGTGAATTGTGCTCAGGGTTGGCAATTTCCCGAGAAATACTTGTATTTCCCACCAAGGCGGGAAATACTGGGAAATACCGGGAAATACCTGGGAAATACTGGGAAATACCTGGGCGATACCTAGCAGTGTACTCTTGAAGTTGTACAAGGTCAACTTAAAAGGCCATTAATGCTCTTCATTTGGGCTCTTCTTACACAAATCCATCGTGAACTGATAAATTTCAAGTGAAAAGACTGTTAAAAACCTCTTTTCGATTTTGATAATTTAAATCAGTGTTATTTCACATACTGTACAGAAATAGACTGTACATTATTCAGGTGTTACATGTAGCTTTTTGTGGGATGCGGCCCTCATTTTGCTGAATATACAGTGTGTCAAAAAAAAATTGTGCAAGTGAAAACCGCCCTCTTTGGCAATTAGAAAATACTCTTGTGACGTAATGCTTACGTCAACGTAATGTGCATAGTGTAAGATTTCAAATACCGTTAGATTTGTTTAATTTGCTCGTATTAATCTTGATATATGTTGATTTGAATAAGAAAGGGTAAAATCACGATTGTGCCACTTTTTCTACAGTCCCGAGAAAAAGTGACAAAATTGTGATTCCACCCTTTTGTTGTTGACAACATATCTCGAGATTGAAAGAAGTAAATTGAACAAAACAACTAACTTTTAAAAGCTAAGACTTTGCCCTTAACGGTGATGTAAGCATGTCACCAGAGTATTTCCTAATTACCAAAGAGGGCGCTTTTTAATTGCAGAATTTTTTGAGACATGCTGCTGTACGTCTCAAAAATTGCTCAAGTGAAAAGCGCCCTCTGTGAGAGTTAGAAAATACTGTTGTGACATATGTTTACGTCAACATCAAGGGTAAAGTCATAGCTTTTGAATGCTGTTTGTTCTGTTCAATTTACTCTTTTTAATCTCGAGATATTTTGTAAACAACAATACGGTGGAATCACAACTGTGTCACTCTTACGGGAAGAGGGCCTGATGCTATAATGACTGTAGTAAAAGTGGCACATTTGTGATTTTACCTTTTCATTGTTAACTGAACATATCTCAGCATTAAAACAAGCAAACTGAACAGAACAAACGGTATTTGAAAGCTAAGACTATGCCCTTGATGGTGATGTAAGCATGACGTCACAAAAATGCTTTTCTCATTAAAGGGCGCTTTTGACTTGCACAGTTATTTTTGAGACATACTGTACAGGGACAAAATCAATATCTGTCTATGAGGTATGCTGTTTAAGTGTTCTGGACTTATGGGACAATTCAAATATTTGCAGACTGAAATGATTGAAAAAAATTTCTAAAATAAAAGCGGGTGATTTTAAAATTTTCCTACTTTTAGTATTGATTTGGCTGTGTAGAGAATTTGTCCAACCAATCAGAATGAGTTCCTAGTTCCCCATCAGTTAAGTTAGTTTTTGTTGTATTTTGTGTTGAATCACACTTACTGAACAACAATCTCTACATTTTTCAGTTATTATCCTTCAAGAAAATTAATAGTATTTCCCAGTATTTCCCGTTTTTGTCAAAAATAGCAAAACGGTATTTACTGGTAAATACCGGTATTTACCGCCCGGTATTTACCGGCCAACCCTGATTGTGCTAAAGGAGAACATTGTACTGAAATCTTGTTTCCCAATATAGAGTGGGATATCATGTTTTATCTATAAATTTTTTGTAATATTTCTCAGGTTTTATGGTGAATCATGAATTGGTTTGAAATTTAATAGTTTAATTTAATAATATGTGATTTTCGTTATAACACAGTGTCTACACAACAAGGTGCTGTTATAGTTAACACATCCACACCCACACACAGAGAAACACACAGAAACCACACACACACACACACACACACACACACACACACACACACACACACACACACACACACACACACACACACACACACACACACACACACAACACACACACACACACACACACCTGCAACACATACACCATACAATACACACATACAATACATACTAACTGATAAAAGATGCAAATTTGAGATATGGACATTTTCTGCATCTAGGCAATGAATTGGGGAGACATTACGTATCCTCAGACATACTGTGTGTTATCGCCTCAACTCCCCACTTCACATCAAACACTCACAGCATAGATATGCAAAAATGTAAAGCACACAGAATGCATGTGTATACCCTGTATGATTTTGCTTATCATCAAGCAGAGGCGAACATCTGTGTATAGAAGAAAAAGCATTTGAGATAAGTTTGCAAGATAATTTACATGGTGCGGGATATCAGCATTAGTGTGAAAGCCGGCAAATAGTCCCCACAAAGGATAGATCTTGGGGAACATCTTTCATAGAACATGTGCAATTTGGCCTCGCACATACTGCGGGACAACTCTATACTTTGCTGCACAATAGTAATGGGTGGCCGTTTTTATGCAGTCATGGCACAAAATGTGATCTGAAATTCACCTTTTTTAAACCAATTATACTGAAATTGGCTCTCAATGGACTGATGGAGAGTCAACAATGACCTGAAATTACCTTATTTTGAAATGAAGGACTCGGCCACTTCAGTTTCATTTTGTTGTGTTTAATTTTCCAAAATTTCCTGCCCAGTGACTTGAACAAAATGTTCGTCCACTAGACATTTTTGGTGGACTAGGTCATTCAATCCACACAGCTACAAACTTTGGTTTGCTTTTTTTCAGTGTTGGGTCGTATGTGGTTCATAGAGCCGCTCTGCCGCAAGACCACATACTTAGTAGGCTGTGAATCTCCACAAGTATGTCTATTGTAAGTAGACGTTGTGCTTATTAAGTAAAAACTCATAGACATGTCTTCAGGGGAATACTTACAGAATGTTTTGTGAGTTTTCTGTGTCTGTGGTGTTTTTGTTGTGTGTGTGTGTGTGTGTGTGTGTGTGTGTGTGTGTGTGTGTGTGTGTTGTTTGTGTGTGTGTGTGGGTGTGTGTGGGGTTGTGTTGGTTTGTGTGTGTGTGTTGTGTGTGTGTTCGTGTGTGTGTGTGTGTGTGTGTGTGTGTGTGTTGTGTGTGGTGCGTGTTGTGTGCGGTGTACGATACGAAACTCACCCGAGTTTTCGATACATCCTCTGAGTGAACTGTATGCTTGCCCCTGCAGATAACTTCAATATACAGGGCGTAGGCTGCGTTGGGCATGGGGCAGGTGCACATCTTGCGGAGGTGGAACTACTTGGTGTGGGGAGGTGCACATCTGAGGAGGTGGAACTAAAGTGAGAAATAATCAGCAGGCGTTGAAAGCAAAGGTGGTGAAATTTCTTTTTGCTTGCCAGCCGGGGGCCCGGAAAAAAACTCCTTGCTACTGCGGGGGGCGGGGGTGACGTGCACCCAGTGCACCCTCCAGCCTACGCCCTTTGTAAGGTACATTGTGTAACATGTAGATTTTTCTGGCAAATCTACAACGCCTGATTACAACGTATTATCTGCATTCAAACGCAATTGAACAACAGCAATCGAAATCTAGCTACATACAGCAAGCATCACATAGGCTAGGAGCATTGTAAAATAGTGTGATTACAAACTTACCCACAAAATTTAATGTTCGAAATTACTCTTCGCGAATGATTTCCGTCTTTATTCAAATAATGACGGGCCCGATGTAAGTATAGTAACGCGAATTCCGTGAACCACATCGAAATACCTCGACGCATTATAAGTCTTCACGCGCACATCACCGACAATACAAGACACGACAAAAATTATGTCTTGTATTCCGTATCCGTTGTTATCGACCAAGTCCAAATAAAGACGGCACGTACGGCGCGAAGAATGCGAGAATATCACCATTCTCTGTGTTGCCATGGCAACAGCTATCATCTTGATGAAGTCATGAATGACGTGCGCGATCCGGTGCATTCATGCAGACAATAAGCTTCATTTATGGAGTGCACGGTGAGTTACAATGATTTTGTCGTTCGTGTTATTTTAAACCTCAACTAATAAAGTAATTTGCATGCCTTCTCTTTCTTGTGTGAAGTACCAAGCTGAAAGAACAATGACAACAGAATTAAATACTGTGTTCATGATTTGCACACCCCGGAAAGAACGTATCGACCAAGACGCTATTATCATTTATGATGTAAAGATTAGCATGAATCATTACATCTCACAAAAGTTATAGTGTTATACTGCCCCCCCCCCCGATGACAAAAGGGCATAACTGACATTTTGGTGTTTTGG
>JZLH01S0377061.1:11977-33334 GCA_001188425.1 Eucidaris tribuloides
GGAAGAATTCAAAGTGCCGGCCAAACGGCTTTTTGGCCTTTTTCACTGACACATTGAAAAATCATTATAAAACCCTTATTTCCGGGGATTTTCAGTCAAATATGAGCCACAAGGATCGAAAAGTAGCGGTGTGCATGTATTTCACGTGAAAAATTTGGTTCCGCGTAAACCGCGGCACTCAAATTTCCGGCTGCAGCAGAGGTTTCAAAGGTGTTATAAATTGATTGCAACGTTATTTCTAACCAAATCTAGGCTATGCTGCCTGTAAAATGCATCAAATCCTGAATTTGGCCTTTTTTCACTGAATTTGGCCCGATTTGGCCGTTTGAGAATCGGAAAACCTGGCAACCCTGTTCTGTTTCATAAACTGCAAATCCACATTCTCCGGTGTTCTAACTTCAGATTCTGTGTTCTTTGGTGAGTGCACGCACACTAAAACTTACGACAAAGCACTTGTAAATAGTAAATGTCTATTGAAAAAACACCTATATAGGTTAATAAAGTAAAAAATTTAAAAATACAAACTGAACTTTTACGCACTGCAGTGCGACTAGAGCTTTACGAACATGCTAATTTAACACTGCGAACAGGCTTGATCCAGATTTTCTGCTAATGCACGGTGTTGTTTCATTGGTTTTGCTTCCTTTTTCATGTTTGTTTTGTTTTGTTTTTTTGGGGGGGGGACAGTATTTTTGCAATTCAATTTTTTTTTCTTAAAATATTGCAATTCCCCGTGAAATTCCATGTTTTACATTGTTCTTCCCAAATTCTGTGTTCCACATTGCGGAAAACTGGGGACTCTACCATAATCTACATTTATCACATGTAGTGGGTATGATACGAAGAAATACACATTTTTTGTGTGTGATTTTGAAATGATAAGGGCTATTACGGAACGACCTACCTCAAACTGTAAGATGAAATTATAAACCCCATTTCGACCTGTCAAAAGTTTTAAAAACTATTGGTGGTAGAAATGTTTGACTTAATTCTGTTCTTACAGTATGTATGAAACATTCTATAGGCCTATATTTATAATTAAAACTTTCAAGGTAAAATTCCTATTACATGCAGGTAATTTCTTTGTATACTGTCAAGGCTCATAACTGTAACTTTTGTTAACCCATTGAAGATATTGATTTGCCCCCCCCCCCTCCATTAATTTTGACAACTTGAATAATTTATTAAAAACAAAATCTGCAAGGATATGTTTATAAAGCAGTGCAAGGCACTACAAAACCATAAAACTTCCCTGCTTGAAAAAAAAAAGGTAAAAAATAGCCCAAAAATATTTGAAAATAGGCTCCAAAAATATATTTTTATGCTATTTTCTATTGGAAAAATATCTAAAAAATAGCCTAAAAAAATTCCAAAAATAGCCCCCCAAAATAGTTAAAAAACATATTTTTTTAATGGATTTTTGGAACACGAAATCTTAATCACAAAAATATATTTTTTGGCTATTTTTACTGATACAATTCTCAAGATATGACAGAAAATAGCACAAAAATATATTTTCAAGATATTTCAATGTAATATAAGATATATTATTTCCAATGAAGAAATAGCATTAAACTATATAAAAGTCTTATTTCAGAGTATAAAAAATAGTGTAAAAATTGTAAAAATAATTAATAAGTTAGAAAAATAGGGATACATATTGGGTTTTTGTCAACGTCAAAAAATAGGATAAAAATAGTAGAGCCTCTGTTAGAAGGTAAAAAAATAGTTTAAAAATAGTTCAGATTTTCAGAAAATTCTAAAAATAGTTTTAAAATAGTCATTTTTTGGCTATTTTTTAAAAAATAGTAAAAAACCATTGTATTTTTCAGCTTTTTTAAACAGAAAATAGCTAGAAAATACATCATTTAAGAGCAAAATAGGGGGAAATACAAAGAAAATAGCCAAAAAATATATTTTCTGTTCATTCAAAACGAGCAGGGTTAACATAAAATTACTACTAAACATACACAATTTTCAATTTAAACTGCAATTTTGCATTCATCTACTTTAGCTCATTACAATGCACTCAAGTACATGTACACACACTCTCTGTGTTCACTGCCATGGTTGAATGGTAAGGGCAGAGAAACATGGTCAAGCCTCTTCAATAGAATTTTAAATTCTAATCTCATCGTCTTTGAAGACTTTTTTCTCATTTGTATGATGGGTAATTCCAATCGCCGCGATTGCAAACGCATATGCTTTGGCCTTAGTACAAATTCGGTCTGAAACAGCTCACTTGTCAGTTACAAAAGTTTGTTGAACTTGAGGTTTGGGGGTTTTACCCGAGTATTCTGGGAAAGAAAATCTGCTGCTTCCACATTGTATCAGGTATATCGAATGTCAGGAAATGGGCTCTCCCTGGCACTGCAAAAAATGGGAGGATGTGAACTCGCAGGTAACAGTCCATTATGGAAAATACACATATCAGTACAACTCCCCAGGAGGAAAACTCCTCTGACAACTCCCCCAGAGGATATATCTTTGTGGAGGGGGGGAACTCCCCGTATTGAACAGCTTTCCCAGGGGACATCTTCCAATCTCCTCCCCGGAGGACAACTCCACGGAGGTGAAATCAAAACTTTTTAGACTGGGGAACTCCGCTCGGGGGGGGGGGCGGGGGGAGGGGGGAGTTGTCCCTGCGGGGGAGTTGCCCTCTGGGAGGGTTTGTCCTCTGGGAGTTGTCCTTTGGGGGAGTTGTCCTTCGGGGAGTTGTTGTCCTTGGTTAAGTTGTCCTATGTGGGAGCTGTCCTCCGTACTCCTGGGGAGTTGTCAGGTGGGATTCGTCCCCGGGGGGTTATCCTCGGGTAGAGTGGTCGTACAGTTGGGAGATGTTCTTACGCAGTCCTCTGGGGGAGTCGTCCTCGGTGAGAGTTGTATTCTGCCGAGTTGTCCTTTGGGAGAGTTGTCCTTGGGTTCAGTTATCCTATGTGGGAGCTGTCCTCCATACTCTTGGGGAGTTGTCAGGTGGGATTCGTCCCCGGAGGAGTTGTCCTCGGGGAGAGTGGTCTTACAGTTGGGAGATGTTCTACGCAGTCCTCTGGGGGAGTTGTCCTCGGGGAGAGTTGTACTCTGGTGAGTTGTCCTTTGGGGGAGTTATCCTGGGGTTAAAGGCAGTGGATCTGATTTGCAAACATCTCCGTAGACCAGAAAAAGATAACACATGCCCTTAGGCTATTGATGAAAGGCATGTCTGTGAAATTTGGAGGTCAGTTATTACCTAGAATTTGAAAAATGCGAAAGAAAAACAATAGCCGTTAAGTGTACTTTCTATGGTAGGAATTTTTTTCTCGCGAGAAAAAAAATCAAATCAGAGTCTAACGGTCACTATAATTCCACTAAAACTGAGTTTCCAGCTCTTATATTTTGCTAAAGGTTCCCAGAAGGCACTTTCTTCTAAATGCCATTGTATTTACACATGTTAATTTTTAGGCATGCAAAAGAGATCCCCTGCCTTTAAGTTGTCCTATGTGGGAGCTGTCCTCCGTACTCCTGGGGAGTTGTCCTCGGGGTGGGGGGGGGGGGTAGGAGAGTGGTCTTACAGTTGGGAGTTGTCTTCCGGAGGAGTTGTCACCTGAAAGAGTTGTCCTATGTGGGGGCTGTCCTCCAGGGGGGATGTCAGGTGGGAGTCGTCCCCAGGAGAACTGTGCTCTGTGGGACTAGTCCTAGAAACAAGAATAAGACCACTCCCCAATATCAGGACCAGTCTTTACAATTGATGTACCCCCCATAGCTGGGGGGCTTCTAAAGCACAAAATAAGATGATGCAATAATGCAGGTTTACAGCTCTTCCTGAACTAAAGAAATGGCTGAATATAGAATAAGATACTTTCTCATGTTATACTCTCGGAAGCCCCCCCCCCAGCTATGGAGGACAAAGTGATAAAATAAAACAGGTGTATGCATGGAACTGGACTCTGTCACAAGATAAACAAAAAGATAGATAGATAGAAAGATGAGAGAAATAGATGGATAGAGAGATAGATAGATACATGTAGATAGATAGATAGATAGATAGATAGATGAATAGATAGATAAATAGAAAGATAAAAGAGAAATAAATATGGAATAGATATATACGATAGAGAAATATAGATAGATAGATAGATAAACAGATAGATAGATAAACAGATAGATAGATACATGTAGATAGACAGACAGTTAGATAAATAGATAGATAGATAGATAGATAGATGGATAGATAATAATAGATAGAGATACATAATAATAGATAGATGGATAGATACATAGATAGATGGATAGATAGATAGATAGACAACAGATAGATAGATAATAACAGATGGATAGATGAAGATACACGTAGATAGAGACAGATAGATAATAGATAGATATATGGATAGATGGATAGATAATAATAGATAATAGATGGATAGATAGATAGATACATAGATAGATGGATAGATAGAAGATAGATAATAGATAGATGGATAGATAGATACATAGATAGATGGTTAATAGAAAGATAATAGATAGATGGATAGATAGACAGATAGATAGACAGAGAGACAGATAATACATACATAGATAGATAAGATAGATAGACAGGCCTACATGATTGATACCTCTAGTTCACCACACATGTGGAACATGGAAAGCCTCCACTAAAAACAGAGACAAGAAGGGGGAAAAAACATGAAATGAATGTCAACTATCTTATTTGATATCATTTGTTGTAACCAAATAATGACTGCAAACTGTGGGCGGAAGAATTGGTTTCCAGTTTCCCAGATATTTCCAATCGGTATGTACTTGCAATAGGAGAAGGCGCCACAGGAAATATTGAACCACATTTTTTTAAATGTTTATATTATTTTCATTGTAAGAAGGATGTGGTCTCAAAAGCCAAGATAATTTGAGAATAAAGTGAATGACATTGTGTGTACAGTATATGTATTGGGATGGGAGCAGGGGAAAGCTATAGAGGAGGGGGGGGGGCGCTCTGGGTGATTTCGTCCATAATGTGGCAGTAAGAGCACCCATAATGTCTGTAGGGTTCAATACAGAAGAAGATCTAGTATGCATTAAAACAGGAAAAGTAGCCCCTGCCCTTTAAAGAAAAAATAAACTTTTTTTTTGGGGGGGGGGGAGTGGGGTGTATTCGGGAGAGGTTGGAAGGGGTGTACAGATTATGAATGAAAGTATAGATTTTAAAGGCAAGGTCCACCCTGACGTCAAGTTGGTTTTAATAAAAGCAGAAAAATGAGAGAAACCCATAAATGAAAGTTTGGCGAAAATCCACCACAGAATAGCGGAGCTATGACGTTTCAAAATTTTAAATTTGTGACGTCACATGCGAGCAGCTCCCCTTTTGTCATGTAAAGTAAATTTCATAAAGTGCCATTTTCACAGATAATTGAAATTAATTTTACCTGTACATTCAACATTGTTTCACACTTGCTTCTGTGAATAAAAAAGCATTCAATTATCATGAACCAATAAAAAGTGGCAATTTATGGAAATAATATAACATGACATATGGGGAGCTGCTCGTATGTGACATCACAAAATTGAAACTTTGAAACGTCATAACTCTGCTATTCTTTGGTGGATTTTCGCCAAACTTTCATCAATATGTTTCTCTCATTATTCTGCTTTTATCAAAACCAACTTGACGTCAGGGTGGACTATTAACTTTAAAGAACTTGCTAATAAAAACACAGTATACTGTTTTGGTAAATGCTGAAAAATGAAATTTCCTTTAACATTTTGTTTTCCTTTTTTTAAATCTGCCCTGAAAATCACACTCTGATTTTCTTTCATTTTTTTTTTTTTGGGGGGGGGTGGGGGTGGGGTGGGGTTATTAATACAAGATGAAAGCGCAGGGAGACCCCACATATTTTTCCACTACTGACAGTTGTTCTCTGATCAACAGAAAATGACAACAATTAATCATCACAATTTTCAGCACTTTTTTCTGTATGGTATGACAATGACAATAGCATACTTCTATTACAGCTTGAAAGATTCATGACAATTTTTGTCTGATCAACTAAAACTAGGGCTATATACTCTAGGTCGATGTACAGTGTACTCTAGCATTATATTTACATGTCCGAATTTACATTAAGTTACAAAAAATTTAGAATTGTTTGAAAACAAGTTCATGGTCCATAAATTCAACGACTTTGTGAACATGTAAGAAAGAATTGGGGCAAGGGGTAGACAAACATGTAGTATCTTTGACTACATATTATCATGTCTAACGATAGCAGTATCAAATAGATTTCTTTAATTGGAAGCAAATAGAGTATATCCGGAATTGACTGGGTATTCCCAGCTTTCAGAGAAACTTACCACCTGGGCACTGGCTCCCAGACTGACAAACTTAAAGGTAAGCCCCATTTCAAAAACTTGTCAAACTTTGATATCTGACCTACATGATAATGGACCAATAAACACTCTAGAACATGAAACTTAAAACATATACAGACACTAGCAAAATGTGTACATATAAATATTAGCACATGAATTAACACCCTGGGACTGCGACAAAAATTCCATAAAACAGCAATCTATGGAAGAAAACTGGAATGATCACTCGTGAAGTTTCATTTTCTAAAAGCACACAATGATTGTTTTGAACTGCAATTGTATTCAAACCTTCAGTTTTAGGCCTATAGTAACAGACAATAGTAACATGGAGGATCATGTAGCTCAGATTGTTTAAAGATAAAGACATAGTTTAAAAATGCCGTTAATTAAAGGTTTCGGCTACAATTCATAGACCACCAATACAATAGTTCATTCACTCTCATAGTCCTGATGGGATTTATTATAATTCCACTTAAACTGTGTTTGTAGCTCCTACACTTTGCAAAATAAAAGGTTCATAAATAGCATTTTCTTCTGTATAGCAGTGTATTTGCACAATGTTATATTTTAGGTGTGCAAAAGAGACACCCAGCCTTTGAAGAATGTGTAGTTTTTCTTGGAGAATATATAGTTGTTGTTGTTTTTTTTTAGGGAAGTGAGAAACACAACAAAGTCGAAACATTATCCCGATAAATTTTAATATTATCAAGCAAATGAATTACCACAATTGATAAAAGTTAACGAGCGAAGGCTATAGCTAGGGTCTCGAACCAAGAATAACAACATAAATATTCAACTTTACATCATATCAAACATACATGTACATTTACATTTATGTACATATCAAAAAGTAGCCATATTACCATAACAAGACAAATATGATACACAACTAGAGATTGCTATAGATAGGAATTACTCCAGGATAAACATTAAAGGTAAATGACATGATTGGGGGTAGTCCTTAAACTTGGGCTGAAACTACTCTAGAATCAAGTAAACTATGCAAGGATTCTCCTGTGAAAATCTTGGAGTCAAACATTGACTCATTCTAAAATAAACAATGTCAATATCACTCGTAGCACAGAAACCTGCTGTGTGGCTCTCTATGAGGCTTATTTTTATCATCCCCGGATAAAATTAAGATATAGGGACAGTGATTTTCCATTTCAAGAAAAGGCTTTTTCCATTTCCAAAAATCTGGAATTCCGTTTCAACTTGTCTGAAAAATGGAAATTCCATTTTACGATAGACTTTGTATATATGAAAAAAAAACTGACAATTCCATTTACATAAAACTTGAAACAAATATTTCTTGATGTTTATGTGTTTTTGTGTCAACTTTTTCTAATTTTTGTTCTGAGTTTTGTGTTTTTTCTTTTCAAAAGGAAAAAAATTGGAGAAAAAAGAGGTTTTCCATGATTTTCCGTTTGAAAACTCATTTTAGGTTTCAAATTGTGATTTCCGGAAATTCCGTCCGTTTTCAGTTATCGCGGAAAATCACTGTCCCTAAAGATACTCCTATGTTTATGCTTGATTCTCCTTAAGTAAACAAAATACAGACAAATCCTCCCAGGTGGGAGATCCACTCCTACTAGTGTATAGTTGGTATATATTTCAACTCATTTGGTTCTTGAGGCATTTTCAAGTGTTCCCAATCATGTCACTAACCTTTAACATGAGAGTTGAGACATTAAAAATTCCAGCATGCATCAGTGTTGACACTTAACAAACTAGTCACCACAAAGTCCGCTTTAAAATTATCAAATGTCTTTCAAGATTCTTGAACTTCTGTTACTGTCTGACCTTTGACCATGATTCAGATGGTCAAAATTTTTGTGCTCTTGGCAACACAGACGATGATATTGTACTTTGGAAACACTTCCACCCTGGAAATCCAAATAAATATGATTTTATTCTCTGGAGGGAATACAGTGACTTGTCTGTCTTAGATTCCAAAGTTTTATTTTCATTTTTTTTTTTAAAGAGGATACTGGTCAGAGGCCATTCTTGGATGATAAAAACTATTATAAATGGAATGTGATGTTTAGTAGTATAACCCATCTGCTCCCTCCCTTATCCGCATGCCCCCCCCCCTACACACACACACACACACACACAAGTTCCAAGTCACATAACCTATATTGTAGGGCCTACATTTAAAGACAGAGTACGGGATAGCACACCAGAAAACAGCAAAATGAATGAATCAGCTCAAATTGTTCACAATGTAAAGATTAGTACAAATAAACACCTGTCATAGAACCTTTGGGTAGAATACGTAGTATTAGTCGAAATTTACACAGTGACGTTAATGTGCACGGGCCGTTCCGTTAGCTCCAAAATTGTCCATTCTATTGTTAGTCGAAGGTCGCGTGGAGTTTAGCCGTTTAACCAATCAGTGTGCTCCACTGCTGATGCGAACGGACACATAACCGTGATCCGCAATTTGAGCAAAATTTGAATTCGCAGAAAGATCAATATTCTGGTAGCATATCATAATTATTTTTATCTCATCAAAAAAAAACAAATTCATGACCTATGGATCTCAAACTTTCAACACACCCTTTGTAGGTACTAAACTACCATTTGGTATTGATAATGAAGGGAAATGATGGACTTGCAAATCCTGGAATCAATCTTTAATCATGAGTTACTGATTCTCTCTTCCTTGTTCCCAAATAAACCTGAATTTGCCTGAAATAAATCATGCTGTATTCATGAAAGTTATCCAAGTTATAGGCCTTGATAATAATTTACTGATTATAAGTATACCCTAAACCATTTGATTTTAAAGATTTTAGTTTAATTTTATTTTTGGAGCAGAAAAATTGCAATAATTCATTCAGTTAGAACCAGTGGTACACATATAATCATATTATACTTCAGGTACACACACAAAATAATGGTATAAAAGCATCAAGAGCTATTATCTTATTTGCATTTGTATAACAATATTTCCATTTTTTAAAATGTGAGCTTCATTATTCCCCATGCTACTAGTATCTTTGTTCAGGTCTGAACATGCAGCCTTGAAAAAAATCACAGTTCAAAATAATCATAAAGTGCTTTCAAGAGGCAAAAATCATTGATAGACTATTCCAGTTTCCCTCATAGACTGCTGTGTTGCAGAATTTTTATCGGCTGAGAATAATTCACATGCTAATTTTTGTCTGTACTACTTTACAAGTGTCAGCACAACTGTCTGAACTGTGTTGTAGGCTGTTTATTTGTCTATTCAAACACTGTCAGATATGTCAGATAGCAAAGTTTTACAATTTTTTAAACCGGTCTTCAATAATGTTGATTGGGAACACTTGAAAATGCCTCAAGAACCAAATGAGTTGAAATGTATACCAACTATACACTAGCTGGAGTGGATCACCCAGATGGAAGGATTTGTCTGTAATTTGTTTACTTAAGGAGAATCAAGCATGAACATACTAGTATTTTAATTTTATCTGGGGACGATAAAAATAAGACCCATAGAGAGCCACTGCAGGTTTGCCTGCCACGAGGGATAAAGACATTGCTTTTTTTTTAGAATGAGTCAACGTTTGACTACAAGATTTTCACAGGATAATCCTTGCATAGTTTACTTGATTCTAGAGCAGCCCAAGTTGAGGACTACCCCCAATCATGTCATTTACCTTTAATATGTAACAATACTGTAGTATTACCATATGTAATACAGGCATTGAAAATATAATATTTATATGTATAGATACATACATGTACATTGCATCATATAGCAACTTACAGAGTGGGTTTTTTTTTTAAAAGTTCACAATGTAGGCCTTTGTTTTTGGCAACACAATTTAAACTACAACAATATGGTCGGAGACATCCCAGAAGTTATGAAAACCAAGTCATGAAACAGTGGGGTGGGCCTATATGTCAAAACAGAATATACAACAATTTTAACTTTTAAATTTCAATGACATGCTGCTATACTGTATTTAACTACATATTGTAGTTATTATTGTTATTATTCTTATTCTTATTCTTATTCTTATCAGTATTATATATTATTATTATTATTATTATTATTAACATTTTAATTACTATTTATTCGGCAAATCAAAAATATATAACAATATAAGCATCATCAAATTATACAAATCATGGAGAATACTGAAAATATTGAAAACAGCCACATGAATATGCCAGGGAAAGAAAAAGATTAACTAAACTCTGACTGAAGGTCATCTTTCCCAATTCATGTGGCTGCATAATGTGTTTTTAAATGAATACATTAATTCAATAGTTTGTAATGACTTATTTTTTTCTAACTTTATTACTGGTGTTATCGAGTAAACACAGCTAAAAATACAAGAAGGGACTACTTCAAAACTAAGAGGCGGTCCCAAAATAAACAGTCCCAAAGCTAGGGTCACCCCTGGTTCCTAACTATGAAAATATTGGCCGACAGGAATGCTGTATAGCGTCTTGTAAGACGGGGGCCAAAACTAAATATTGGTTCAGCGAACAAGCTCCGAGGTGGGCCGCGGCAAGTGACCGCAACGCAAGTACGCAGCCGCGTTCACGTTTCACCGACTAGGATGCGGTAAGCCTCAGGAATGTCGATATTGCCCCCACATAGGGGGACAGGTTGGTGGTGAAAAGTGGAAACGGCACAAATTCGCAAATTACTCTTACATCGCTCTCGTGGGAATCAATAGCAGATTTACAGGGATGGAGGGGATGGGATGGAGGGATGGGGGGGGGGGGGAGAGAGGGGTGAGATTGTTTTGGATGGGAGGGGGAAATGAAAGTTTCGTTTCTTGCCGAGTCAATGATTACCAGCTTCCATATTCATTTTTCAGTGTAATAAATTAATTTCACATATCAATCAGTTTTTCATTACAGACGCGTAAGCAACAGTGTTGTGCTGAGACCGGCCTCAAGGCCATTTTTTGGAGTCTTTGGTCATGGTCTTGATCCGAGGCCCTGTACAAACGCTATGGGAAGGTGATGTTTTTGGGTGGCCTTGGCCTCGGAGCTTGTGGCCTCAGCACAACTCTGATAAGCAACCCTAATAACATATGAAAATAATAAGACAAACTACATTCAATGCAATTTCAGTGTCTTATTTGAGATCACAGGTACCGAGACCGAGGCCGCTACAACACAACATATACGGTTTGTACAGATGACTCGGACCGAGACCGAGGCCACCATAAAATGGCCTTGAGGCCAACCTGCGATACAACACTGAAGAATACTCAGCAAAATTAGCCTAGACAGGGAAAAATCACAGAAAAGAGCTACATAGACTAGGTCTTAAATAAAATGATTGGAACATGACATAACTTCACAAAAAAGTGAATTTGAAACAACTATATTCATGTTGGTATTCTGAAAATTCTACTTTGTAACAGAACAGAGTAGTTTCACCGCCATAACCAAATTGTGCCATAACACTCTTTCAGCCAAATCTCTACACAAACTGTCATGCTGACAAAGTACACAGAAATGTGTATGTGGGCCAATGTTAATTGTAAATACTGCAATGTCAGGCCAACATCGAAAATCAACCTGTGAAAACTGTCACTCCTTCAAATATTCATTAAATTTGAGATGAAATACCTCCATATCACCATGCCAACTTTGTGGGCTTTCTTCTGGAAACCAAGGAAATTGTGAAATCTGAAAAAATTTCCATCATCAACCAGTATACTCCAGTTTATCTGCAAGTGTCAGAACTCAAAACAGCTTGAGACTGTACAAAAATTCACTATTGCAACTGGCATAATAGAAATGCAACATGAAACTAAAGCATAATTTTGCAATGCCCCATATTTTAAACTTGGACAGAGAACTGACCATTACACATGACCAAAGGATTAGGACCCCCAGTGTAATGTCCACTGGTGACCTCTCTTCGGACTTGTAAGATCCTGACCAGTTTATCTTCCAAGACCCAAATCTTGGAAAGTTTTTGGGTCACTCTTTTCTCACCCAAGCTATTACTCGGGAGTTCACGGTCACACGCAGCTCAGGGGAACTTTTGAAAACCACCCAAATTCTTGACCCAGATTTGGGTGCCTTCCCTCCACCCACCTCTACCCCCCTCCTACTCCCCGCTCCCCATCCACAAATCCAAGGATTCCATACCAGCCTCTCTATTGGCCTGATTCAATTCATAATGGATGAAAACGTATCCTCTTGAAAGGAAACAAAACTATGGCAAATACATACTGTACATTAAATGTTTACTTATGTTATCACCAATGCACACTAGTTAGATGTTAAGTTTTGTTTTAAACGTCTGTTATTGCAACCAAAGTTTTATTTTCCAAAAGAATATTTGAAAACCCCCAAAATATCTTACAAAAGATGGGGTTCCTGCAAATACAAATAAGTATTTTCTGTATTTGCTAGATTTTTTTTTTATGGCTACAGCAGATAAAGCACTCCCCCCCCCCAAAAAAAAATCCACCACTCATATTGAGCTTTTCAGAGGTGTATCCAGGATGTTTTTTTTTGGGGGGGGGGGTGGATCATGATTTTTGGACCTTTTCACAATGAAATAAAAATAAACATGGAAGATATGGAAGAAAAAAACATTTAAAGGTTATGTTTTTTGATTTGCACACCAAACTGTTTTTAATCAGATATGATCCAACTAATGACAGGTACATAAAAATGCAGACTGTTCAAATTTGGTATTCATATGTTGTAAATGGTAAAGCATTTGAAAATGGGCTGTGTTGCTGATGCAATTTGTAATAGATAGTCTAGGTTTCAGACACTGTATGTAGCTTTCACTACTAATTTTTAGTTTAATCATGTCCAAACATAGCAAAGATTGCTGGACAATTGTTCAACTGCACTGGTAAGAATTTTTTACCTTGTAAGCTGTGATCAGCAGGCAGGTATTTAGTTTTCACTAGATGATAAACAATCAGACTAGTTAATAGCTGTATTAAATCTAAATTCACTGAGCGACATTAATATCTTGATGCTTTCTGTTTGAATTTCATCAGTGCTTATTTTCATGAAACTGGACTTTTCAGCCCCAAAGCGATTGTGAGAGATGCAGGGTTATGCATATCTTTATATTTTAAATGTTTTTTTGTTAGCTTATTTGGTCAATAGGCATAGCTTGGGGTGTGCAAGTTATGGACCCAATTTTTAATGCTATGCCAAGCAAATCCCAGGTTGGGACTGAGACTACAGGTTTCCATTCATACAATTATTCCCAGTAGCAGTGCAATTTTGTTATCAGGGTGCCATATGACCACAGAGGAAGTATCTAATTGAACAATTCATTTGTTTTGGTTTCCGAATAAAGTAAACTTTCATTCCTTTTAATTTCCTGAACACCACCTCTAACAAAAACTTCCACATTTCCTAAAGTTTATTTGCTGAAGTAGCACAAACATTATAAAAGTATTTCAGAATCGTCAAGAGAAGTCTAATCAAGCATATATCAGGAAAGACGGTAATTAGGCTTCAAAGTTTATGACAACATTATTTTTGAAGTTGTTTTTTCAAGCCAGAAAATGTACTAATATAGATATTGAACAACAATTTCCACATGAAACATTCACGTAATCCCTAATGATACATAATAATGATAATAGCATATGGATAATATACTGATTCTATTTTACTCCTCCTCCTCCTATTAATACTGCTATTACTGCTACTACTACTACTACTACTACTACTAGTGTTGCACCCCTTCAGCATTTTAGAGAGTCGACTAGTCGCCCACCAATAGTCGCGACTCCGACTATTAGTCGACTATCGGTGTTCAACGTCTTAGCGTGTTCAAGATTGGTGGTGTGGGTGCATGGGTGTCGCAGTCGGAGTCGCAGTGCGTTAAACGTATACGGCAACACATGTATGATAGCATTGCACGTTTATAGGCTGATCCAAGTACATTTTGGCAGTTCTGTTTGATTTGCGATCGAAGAGAGAGAGAGAGGGGATTCATTTCTGCCACAAAATGGTAGATAAATGACTGTTTAGTTCTGTTCAATTTTTACGTCTATTGACTCAGTTTTTAATACAAATTAACATGTGATAAAAAGTCAACTATTGCGATCCGATAGTCGGAGTCGCGACTCCGCGCAAGCCGTCACGACTATGACTTTTCGCGACTTAGTCATGCAACACTAACTACTACTACTACTACTACACAAGGCAAAGATTGTATTATGACTAATACTATCATTACTAGTGCTGCAACTTCTACTACTACTACTACTACTACTGCTACTGCTACTACTACTACTACTACTACTACTACTACTACTACTACTACTGCTACTATACTACTACTACTACTGCTACTACTACTACTACTACTGCTACTACTACTACTACCACTGCTACTACTACTACTACTACTACTACTACTAAGGAGAACAAGAACAAGAAGAAAGAAGAAGAAGAAGAAGAAGAAGAAGAAGAAGAAGTAGAAGAAAAATACTACTTCAAATTATAATACATGTAGTATATGAATATGGAAGTTATATACATATCTTGCTTAAATATGACGTGAAGATATGTTTATAATTTTCATATATGGCAACTTTATGATGCAACAACAATCAGTCTTTCTATCTCTATTTTTATGTTGGACATAAAAAATGTATAACAAAAGCAACTTATCACAATCTGAGATATGTTGAAATGAAAATCAAGAACTGAATATAAACTTTTAGATTGATTATAGAAGAAAAGGGGCATACAAATCTGACTAATCAACAGTATGTGTACAATAAACCACCATGCCAAATATTTCACCCACAAAGACTTTAAAAATACTTCTTAAGGCCTACTGAAAAAAACCTCACGAACTCAGGACAAAAAACTCATGAACTCATTAAAACTTGTTGGCTTAATTCCAGCTAAATTCTGGAAACCACATATCTGATCAAGTTTAATGCTAACAGCCCATAAGATTGTGTGCATACCCAAATTCACAGACAAATTCTCAGGAAGTTATAGATCTACTTAAAAGGTGATCTTTTAATCTTACCTAATTACCCAGATAATCAAACACACCCTCCTATACCACACACATTGCTACAATATTAGTCAGAGCATAGATACTATAGTATCTATGGTCAAAGGCATAAGGAGTGTCAGTGAAAGAGAGAAAAAGAGAAAAAGGTCTTTGACCTGTGATGGTCATTTCTTGGAACTGTTTTGCATAATTAATGCAAATTACCCATGGTAATGAATGATACGAATTCCCAGGAGCTATTCAAGTGCACGATTCACACAGATACTGGGAAAATGTGTGAATAACACCTGCCAAATGCCTTATACATGTAATTATGAGCTCTAAAAACAGTCACCAAAGCTAAGTTGCTTTCCTATATTTCTAAAATAAGGTAATACTAATAGGCTTCTTTTTTCCCCTTTTTAAAGCATAGGCTTCAAAATTATGTACACCAGGTATGGCAAAATGAAGTACAACATACATTTTTTAATACTTTTTCTTAATGAAGGGATTATTATCTTTTACATGATAAAGGGGCTTTGAACATCATATACATGTTATATGTGTCAGGTACTAGCTAAGCTTTTCTTGTGCCTGTGCTTGTATGTGTGAGTGCGTGCTTGTATGAATGTGTTTGTGTCTGTGTGTCGGTATGTTTGAGTGGCTGTTTGTGTATACATGGATGTATGTGTGTGACAGTGTTTGTATTTGTGTGTTTGTGCCTGTCTGTGACAAATGAGTTTGCATATTATGCATGTATATGCTACTGTGTGTGTGGGTGTGTGTGTGTGTGCTTTGTGTGTGTGTGTGTGTGTGTGTGTGTGTTGTGTGTTGTGTGTGTGGTGTGTGTGTGTGTGATTGTGTGTGTGTGTACACCCTCACCCCCTAACAATCCCCGTCACCCCTTCAACCCCCAACAAAAAAAAAAAAATAATAATAAATTAATACATGTGCTTTACAGCTTTCCTTGTAATTACATGTTACTAGAAAGGCCAATCAGATCTACGTCTAATTCATATTGTAATTCTTTAAAACAACCAATATGATCATTAAATAAATCAAGGCTTATTACCTGTTGAACTTCGGTGCACTTTTTTTTGGGGGGGGGGGGGTCTGAGTGGGGTGGGAGTGGGTGGGATTTAAATTTTGATAACATGCTGATCCAATAGCCCCGAAACAATTGATTTTAGCTCTTATGACTCGTGCTGAAGTTCACAGAATCTGCCACTAAATAATACACATTAAATTCATATAGTTTAAATCCTCTGAGCATGTTAAGAGTTAAACAAAAGTCACTTTGCTGACTTTTTCATTTTTGTTTATAAATATTAGGAATGTTTGCATACTTTCGTTTTCTGAATTTTCATTGGAATGTTACATTGGAACTGATCCACTAAATCAAATAATGATCATTAAATTCATCACCAACAAAATTTCACCCCAGGATTTTTCAGATATTTGAAGTAAACACAACATGCAATGATTGCTAGTTACTGCCAACGCAAAGTTATTCACATCGTTGAAAATAAAAACACATTTTTTGGGAAGGGTGCTGGACTAGAGGGGGAAGGAGAGCAAACAAAATTTCACATTCCTTTTGGCAACTAATGGTATATTCATATTTCAAATCTGCATTTCGCCTGCAATATTTCGGTAATCTCACAAAATACTAGAAGAAAAAGGCAATATGAATATAGACACCTACAAAATGTGATAGAATTAGTTGGTATGGATGGAGATAAATTGGGCACCAGTGAACCAACATAGGGATATTACACTGAGTGAACACAAGAGGGCGACATTGCACTTAAATGAAGGTCATCACATTGTAGTTTCATGTTCTTACAGTCATTGACAAATTTGGAATATTTTTATTTCTTTGCATAGCCCTGTTTTAAAGTGCAAATTTCTTACAATTAATGATCTGATCAATCAACCACAGATCATTACCAAGTTCAAATGAGCTCTACCCAGGGGCAGTCCTAGTCTGGCTTCCAGACATTTAGATTAACCCATCCTACATTGATAAGGAAACTGTTATCCTCAGTCAACTGCTTGCTTGGACTCAGACTTGTCTCTAGAAATGGGTTGACACTATATTGGCGTAGATTTGGCAGGCTCGTGAATATTAAATCTCGTTCGGCCGATGACGTATGGCTCATTAATATTAACACCTTGGATCAACTTGGTTACATACAATAAGATCACAAAATTACCAATGCTCGTCATCGAATCGCAGCTAGCTCTGTGGTTAGAGAGGCAGTCTTCATATCTGAAGATCCTCGGTTCGAATCTTGTTGGAGGCAATATTTGTAAAGCTATTTTTATCATCATTTTTAAAATCAGATTGGAGATGAGGTTTATTCCTTCAAACGAAACTTGGAAAATAAAGTCAGCTAGCGAGATTTCCAAGCTCATGAATATTAGTGAGCCTGCCGAATCTACGCCAATATAGACTCAACCCTAGAAATGCGACTGCCGTCGCATGGAGCGTGTGCTTCGCACCTGCACTGCTACTCGGAGGGAGAAAAAGTCGCAGGGTCTGGAACCGAGACTAGGGCGGTGCCAGGGTAACATTTTAGGAGGGGCGAAATCCATGGGGAGGGGAGGGGTACAGGGGGCCAACAACAACAAAAACCATTTTTTACCTGCCAATTTCTTGTTACTAGCCAAATCATTAATTATAGAGGGGGCAAAATTTTCTATAAACAGTAAAATTCCCGTCATTTTGATAACTTTTAACACCCATCCCCCACCCATTTTTTTTTTTTTTACATTTGGAAGCCTTTTTAGAAATTCTCACATTTGACATTAAAATAAAAATGTCATTAGGAAAGAGTGCAATTTGCAAATATCTACTGAGATTTGATAAATAAATAACATTGTACAAAACTTCATTGTAACTCATAGATATTTACATTAGGCCTATATTGAAATTAAAATTTTTGCAAAAAGTTTTATCTGCACCTCTTGCATGTAACACTTTCCTCCATTTCCCATAGGTAATGTACATACCGATAGATGTTCTCCGGTAATTGAAACCTCACAATTTGTCACTTTAAACAATTTTCAGAAGGTTTGGTGTTGTTTTCTGATGTCTAGGGTGACGATAGAATACTTTGTGAAAGATTGGCAAAAATGTTGTCTAATCAAACAAAAACTATATTTGGGCTTTAATCTGAAACCCAGTGTTTGCACATGGGCAAAAATACCCAGTGCAAATCTTTCACATACATGTAATTAGGAAACCTTCTAAAATACCCAAAACATAATCTTCTTATGCTGAAGTATCATTCACAGCGAGAAGAAAGTTGGTGCATCCCAAATCAGATAAAGGCCAGAAACTGAAAACATACTGACTCCACGAAAACCGAAGGAAGGTCGCAACGATACTTTATCCTAGCAGCAACAGACAGAAGCATACATCAGGCTCAAGCTGTTTTCTAAACAGATCTAACAAAATAGTGGTTTAAATGAGTAGATAAGCAGCAAACTATTTGTGTACATGCATGAGCTTTAAGACTTCATATTGAACAACTTTGGTTGCAAAATGAGCTAAAGCCCTCTTTACATGGAGTAAATATTTTAAGCTTATTCCAGATGTTTTCTTTTTCTATGACTTCATGCTCCTATTGTTGATAGTACAGGTGAACGCCCTGCTGTATATGGCCTCTGGTTCTGCCTCACCTTAACCCAATTTGGATCAAAAGATGATGATTAAAGTTGATCTACTTTTTTCTTTGTTTTCATTTTCTATAATGACATTCATTCATGTCTTTTTTAGAATGAGACAATCACATCACAACTAATGATGTGCTATAACAACTAAGAGTAGAATAGTTTTTGTTTTTTTAAATTTACATATTCATACTTTTCAATCTCCCCTTCTGAAGGTCATATAGAGCTTCTCTGACCCTATTCCCCAAATCTGAATATGAACAACAACGAGATCTGGTACAACACCTGCTGGTCAATTGGGTACAACGTAAAAAAAAGATTGCTGCACAGAATTAAAATATACAACTTGTATTTAGACAGTCAGCTGAGGCATGTTTGGTTAAATAAAGGAGGTACCTATACTGGACTACAGAAGTGTGTATGGATCACTTGAAATGAAAATTATTCTCAGGTATTCGCAATCTGGGGGGGGGGGATACTTACGTATATTGGGTACATGGGAATGTACTGCTGGTTAGGGTGACATTTTCAAGAAAAAATCTTGAGACATGGGTCCCCTTTTCATCAAAAAGATCATTAGACATGGATCCCATTTTTCACATTTTCGGCACGTTTTGCGCGCAAACACTCACAATTTTCAAATTCAGACATATGCTATTTTTAATTTTCAATGCGCTTCAAGTGCAAACATATGCTATTTTCAGTGTGGCAAAAATTTTTGAAACCCTTAGACATGGGTGCTTATTTACAGCAAAAGGACCCCAAGATGTTGGTATGGGTTCGGAGCTCTCAGCGGCACACCCCTGTCCGACTATAATCTCAGTACCCCCCGCCCATTCACAATACAGTGTGCCACCTACATGTATGAGGATTAACAGACAGGCCGAAATCTGCAATGCCTCATGGAAAATGTAGATATCATGAAGCCTAACTACCAGTAGAGTCTACATTTAAAGTGATAGGCTAACATTGTGGAGCTTCAATTAAAAAAATTGTCAAACTTTGATATCTGAGCTACATAGTAGTGTTCAAATGGACAAATAAACACCCTAGAATACAAAAGTTTGGAAAGTTACACTGCCAATGGCAAGTTATACATGAATAAACAATAAAACTCGGGCGAGTTTTATTAACCTAGGTGTACACACAGTAAGTCTATGGGAGGAAATGGGCAACTGAATCTGGTCAACTTACGATTTTCACTTTTTTAAAGCACTAAATAATCATTTTGAAATACAATTTTTTCAGGGCTTCTTTTTTAGACCTCATCAAAGACACTGGTAGCATGGGGAATCATGCGGTTCAGATTTTTTTAACTGTGGTAAATGTTAGCCAATACCTTTAACCCGTTGGAGATGATTTGATTTTATTATAACACGCAATTTCCATAGACCCCAACACGAGTTAACTCGTACTTAGTGTTCAACGGGTTAATGTAAACAATACAATACATGCCACATATTTCCTTGCGATATTTACACCGTTTTCGGTTGAATTCTTCCTCTGCTGTTGCCATGGTTTTCATTTGTGAAGCATCAGAATGCTATTCACGCACTGCCAAACTTAGAAATTTGGAGAAATATCCATGAAAGAGGTAAAGTGGATGAAATGGCCATGCAACAACGCTGCAGCAGAATTGACATTAAAGTGATAGGCTAACATTGTGGCGCTTCAATTTAAAAAAATTGTCAAACTTTGATATCTGAGCTACATAGTAGTGTTCAAATGGACAAATAAACACCCTTGGATGCAAAGTTTGAAAATTTATGCTGCCCCCGGCAAGATATGAATGAATAAACAATCAATACTCGGGGCGAGTAGAAAATAGCCTAGATCTACACACAGTAAGTCTATGGGAGAAAATGGGCAGGTGAATCCGGTCAACTTACGATTGTCACTTTTTTAAAGCACTAAATGATTATTTTGAGATACAGTTTTTTCAGGGCTTCGTTTTTAGACCTAATCAAAGACACTGGTAGCATGGGAAATCATGTAGCACAGATTTTTTTAACTGTGGTAAATATTAGCCAGTGGCTTTAACCCCGAAGTTCCAAATTGGCCTGTCCACTGGACCCGGGGATATGTGGGTGCACCGTATTGTGAATACCATAAATTGACAATCTGGTATGCTTGTATCAGGGTTGGGCTCAATTACTTTCTTCAATTACAATTACAATACAATTACGTGCCTGCCAAAATTTTCAATTACAATTACTTTTCAATTAAATTAGATTTTTTTCAATTACAATTACCAATTACTTTTGTTAATTACAATTACTTTCTATATATTCAAACTATATGTACACATATGGAACTAGGTGATATTATTGTCTCTCTTTTATACCAATGTCACATGTGTAGCATGTGACAATTTGTTTGAATGA
>JZLH01S0377083.1:28873-51796 GCA_001188425.1 Eucidaris tribuloides
AATCGATCAATAATAAAAATGTAATCTATATACGTGCCAGTTTCAACGTCCCTTTCCTTATATTAGATTTTACGAGGTAATAAATAAATTTTTGCTTACAGAGAAACCCCTTAAATAAACATATTCACGAAATCAATATATAGTCCAATTACTTTCATCCATTCGAAATTAGTGGTTGGCAGGATATTTAAACACTTAAAGAAAGAGCATAAACAGTTTTTTGTATTAAAGAGACAGTCTGGAAATTCGAATACAATAATTGCCTGTAGATTTGTAAAATCGCCAAAAAAAAATACTGCTTTAATGTAGTTCTAGGTAGGTATTCTTGTACTCTTTGAGACAATGATTTAAATCAAAGACCAATAGTCCTTGCTAATTCACTAAAACTGAGTTTCTAACGGTCTTTATAACTTTGCTTGAAAGGTTCTTAGATGGTGATGATTCTTCTATACAGGGTGGCCCAGAAAAAATGCTACTAGAGTAATGCATCGCTAATTATCTTCACCATTATCGGCTCAAAATGATCATTAATTTTTATTTCGTTGGTTGAGTACAATTCTTTTTCCAATAAAATTATACCAAGATCATTGATTTGAGTAAGAGCGTTTTGATTCTAGCGGCCATTTTTCGGAAGCCAATAGCAATTTCCCAAATTTGCCCAATTTTTCAACATGGCGGGGGTCATCGGGCAACACCGAGATACTTCTGGGGTCTCAGATTGCCAACCGAACAAACCGCGATGACAAGGCGCTGGAATGTCCTCGCTTTACAATAAGAAAGACCATGTGAGCTGCATCTCCATTGTCATCCCGTTTTTGTCTGGTATAGGCAAGCTGAGACTCCAGAATCTCTCGGCGTTCCGATGACCGACCGCGTGAAAAATTGGCCAAAATTGTGGGAAATTGCATTGCCTCCGAAAAATGCGCCACTAGAACCAAAGACGCCTTGACTCCAAAATCAATTGATCTATGGTATACATTCTTATTGGAAAAAGAAATGTTCTAAACCAACGAAATAAAAAATTAATGACATTTGCATAATGGTGAAGAACATTAGCGATCAACTCGTAGCATATCTTTTCGGCACCCTTGTATACGAGCCCGAGCGTATTTACACAATGTTAATGTTTAGGCGTGCAAAAGCGACGCCCTGCCTTTAACTTACAAGTTATTCATAAGAGCTTACCAATAATCCATAATTGTATAGTCGCACACATAGTATATGTATCGTTATTGACAGGATAATGAGGGGCAATGATCTGCCAGGGCTCGACATCCGTTAAATATTGGGCCATTTGGAGCTTGAAATCATATCTATGGCAAGAAAAGAAACGAACAAAGCAACACAAAAAGCAAATGTATCATTTAGTTTTATTTTCATAATGGTGACTTTATTACTTTAGATTGCCACGTTACTTTTTTGTACATTGTGTGTATGTTTTTTTTTTTTATTAACATTATTGGATTTTGCAGGTTCTAAGGCAACTACCGTTCGGACAACTATTCTCCAAGACAATTACCCCCCAGACAATAACCATGCACCCAGGACAACTACACCCCGAACGATTAATCACACCGCAAGACAACTACCACCTGATAACTACCCCCCCCCAACAATTACCCTCATAGGAAATCTACCAGAAAACCCCAGGGAAACTACATCCCCTTTCAACAATTTCCCTGGGGGTAGCTGTCCAAGTGGGTAAATTTCGTGTGTGTGTTGGCCTGTTGGGGGTGGGGGAATGTTGTCGGAGGAGGGTAATTATCTAGTGGTAATTTTCCAGGAGTGTTTGTCCGGATACGTTCCTTGAAACTAGTTAGGAAGTGACAATTTGGTGAATGTGCATCAAAAAAATGGAATGAAGAATAGGGTCTACTCCGGGGATTCCAAGTGAGCCTTGCTGTAGTTTCTCCATTAGAGTTGATTTTACTACAAATTCACCCCAAAGTCACCCTTTTGACTTATTAACGAGTAAACATTTTACTATTTTATTTGTTGACCGTCTCTTCCCCCGGTCTCTTCCTCGACCACCATCAAAACTATTGGGAAACAAATAACCACAGAAAAATTATACACGTCAGCTCTTCTTTTTGGAAGTTCAAGTACTATTGGTCATGTTGGTAGTTTATTCCGACGTGTGAAAGCCAGTTGTACAGGATCAACACCCAACAATGGAGCTTCTTTATCCACTTCAAAGAAGGTCACATATTTACCCCATTCATGAGTAACTGAAAATCTGAGATGGAAAATGTGTTAACAAAATAAAAATGTATATATCTTCGTAGACACCTTTCCCGTCATCGCTTAACAGCTGCTAGATGAGCCTTGGAGTTCGCATTATCCAAGAGGGGATAAGGAGCTCTTCTCTCGCATTCCGCGACGCTTACTGGACAGTTTGCCTTCCCGGTAGGGACACCAGACAACTCCTACCCACCGCTACCGGCGTGGCAACTTGCTGCTAGCGTTGGTGGTCTACTTTTACTTGTTTCGGGCACACATGGGGACAACTCTATATTTTTGTGCACAAACAAATGGGTGGCCGTTTTTATGCAGTCGTGGCACAAGAATGTGCTCTGAAATTCACCCTTTTAAACGAAATTATACAGACAGATTGATATAAATGAATAATCTACAATGATCTAAACATATTATTTGCAAATTGATTTTTTATTTTTTAGTAAAACCAGTTTAGTAAAAAAAAAGACTAGATTCAAACAAAAAGGTAAAAATATTAAGACACTATTAAGACATTATTAAATATAAGACACTCACACATCAAAATCGATCATTTGCCGGAATATTAGCGTTGTATCCACACCCGTTGTTGGTAGTGGTAATACAGTTGTGCATCCTACTGTCGTACCGCTTGACGTAACCATGTATAGTGGTAACCCGATGACTGGAGACGAAAAATAGATACGATATGTTCAAGTTAAGTCAATAACTTCACAACTTAAGAAGTCATAGAAACATACAAATAAGTGTCGGAATCTATTTGTCATGAGGAGTTTTAGGACAGGGACATGAACGTTGACTATGAAGGTAGATTTACAGCTGATTAAGACAAATTTGATATGTAATTGTGAATGAGAATCATATTTCGTATTCCATTCAGTATTTTTTCACGCAACGAATTTCTTTAATGGTGGATTGTGGGAAATGTTGCAGCTTTTTCATCATTTAAGTCCAAAGAGGGCGCCATTCCAATCTATTTGGACAGTGGATCTTTAACCCGTTCGGTACCACACTCGGATCGTCATATTACAAAGCTAATAGGGTTATGCCTCGATGTCCTGAAAAGGGTTAATACTCACCTCCTGCGGATCCGGTGAGAGGAAGATTGGTATCCGTTCTTAGCGTCCTGCCGTACATCGAACTGTAGTTACCGATCTTGTTGGTCAGATCGCCGACTTGACACCAGAGTTGAGTGGCGATGCTGCATTGAGTGGAGTACGCCTGTTGGTCAAAGATAATGTATGCGAAAGATTACCACTTTGACTCTTAACATGCCAGTGAAATAGAGTTCTATGGAAAATGTGTGTATTATTAGTGCATATTTGCACTTTTGTCATTGTAAGGGTTAAACTTAACATGGGCGCCACACCTTAGGCCCTGTAATAAAATACGTCCTCATTTAAGAATACTCCCTGGATGAGGATTTTATTCGCTTGTCCCTCTCACCTGCTCACACTATAAGGATCAATACACACCTACTCCTTACCTACACCCCCCCCCCATTAAAAGCAGGGAATCTCATTTGCAACACCCCCTGCAGCACAACAAAACATGATTTAGGCTTTTCATGAAACACATGTCTGTGAAATCTGAAGACCACTAATTCCGCAGAATTTGAAAAATGTCCCAAAACAAAACAATTGCCATGCAGTGAATGTTCTAGGTATACTCAGGTCCATGGTATACTGAATTGAGTTACTTCAGTAACATTATTGCAGTAATTATCAGTTAGTCTATTAATATTTATTTCATGAGACCTATGCATAAAATTTGTCATGTTCATAAGTGCATATGGTAACCATTTATAAATTGGTTCTTATGAGTCATCATGTTTTGATATATTGCTTTACTTTTCAAAGACGTGTTCACACCTTTGGTCCTAGATCTGTGGTTGACGGCTTGATGTGAACACATTGTGTGTGTGTGTGTGTGTGTGTGTGTGTGTGTGTGTGTGTGTGTGTGTGTGTGTGTGTGTGTGTGTGTGTGTGTGTGTGTGTGTGTGTGTGTGTGTGTGTGTGTGTGTGTGTGTGTGTGTGTGTGTGTGTGTGTGTGTACTGAACTAAATAGTCGAGTATTTCTGGCAAACTAGAAAATTGTGGTCTGCCGCCCTCTATGGTCTGTACGTGCCCTGCAACAGAATGACGAATTATCACTTGGGGCTGAAGGAGTATAATTCTGTCATTTTTCACAATTATTGTCAATATTACAAACTAACCAATTTCGAAAAGAACTCTGGCAGACAAGTGTAGTTTAGCCCTCAGATGAATAAATCACGCAGTAAATCATTCAGAACATCGATAATTATATTAAATTCAACTGATTGATTAATGAAGTCTCGAAAAAGACGTAATTTTGTTAACAGGACATAAATCACATTTTAGCACGGTATGGTATGCCAAGCTATGAAAATATGAGTCTCCATATTCGTATTCTATCTACGCGATGCGTGGCAAAGAGAAATTGTGTAAAAGCAATGTGAACAACTTAGTTTGCCTGGGTAACAACAATGAACGAAAACAACTTTTTGGTCGAAAAGGTTTATAAGAGGCGGATACGTAGCCCTGAACACACCTATTTACGCATATTTCCGGGGCATAATTTATCTATTTTCAAAAATAAAGACTTGCGTGCAATCGTTACAAACGAGAACGGCTTAAACAGATTTTTATCTGTCATTGCAAATACAACTTGTAATCACAAATGGTTGTCCAGTGACGAGCCAGAATCAATTACAAAGGCTGTCATGGTGATAAGTATATGCTTTGATATGATGAGATTCATTCGTTCCCTGAATAATTTTGTTAACGGGCAGCAGAAGATCGACATTTGTAATTGAATTTGAGGGAATATACTGATGACATCAGACTAAATCCTTGTATTCCAATTTCACGTTCGTTCGGTATTATGGCATCAAATCCTTCTTGCAGCAATTTGTAATTCTATGACACGAACATGCGTTCGTAACCCCAAACAAATCATGCCAATTAGCGTCATTACTCGGTAAGCGATCTTTAATCTGTGTCCAGTTCGTCTACATTCACGCAAAACAGCTTAATAATTAAATGCACAAGGTTACAGATTTAGCACATCGGAAAAACATACATTGCCCGTGGAAATCTACTTTTTGAAAAACCTGACGACGATGCGAGTCGACAGCCATTCTATGCAATATTTACTAAACCTGCTTCTAATCCCCCTGAACAAATTGACGTGATTTTTTTTTATTTCCTCATATTTTCGATCGTTATCAATCATGATGGTTGTGACAGTAAGCCCTGTCGATGAAATCTGTGTTGTCCATTGTGTCGAGTTGTTTTTCCTCGTTTTCAGCTTTGACAATAAGTGATAGACCAACGCAAACTATAATGTACACCGGTTACCTGCATATCTTTACCGGTCATGCGGAAAGACGATGAATGCTAACGCACGTAACCCGATAACAGATTTAGAAATTATACTTTTCTAGCACTGCAATGTGGAATGCAATCTAAATAACTCACGCGATGTAAATTCTTTCATTCAGATTGCAAATTTATACACATTAAACTGCTGTGTCACTATTTTTAGGGCAAATGTCATAATATCAGGATTGGTGGTTGCTCTTAACTGATTTAAAGGGAATTGGCAAGGTTAGAAGAGGTCCTCAATTTAAGTCACAATGCTCCCAGAATTAAGTATATTGTTAAAAGTTTCGGCTGTGAAAATTTCATAGTCACATATTTCCTCTTTATCGTACAATTCAATATCAGGAAATGCTAGGATGGTGACATTTGTAGTGTAGTTTTCTATGGGATCAATTTCTATCAGGACCCGAGATTAAGTCAATACATGTCCTTGTAAATTAATGCTTGTTTCTCCTCAAGTAAACAAATTCAAGACAAATCCTTCCAGCCATGAATACAAATTTTAGCCCTTGTATATATTGGTATACGTTTTAACTCATTCGGTTCTTGAGGCATTTTATATACAGTATTTCCCAATCATGTTACTAGTCTTTAATAATATATAAATGACAACATGCTGTTTTCTTTCCAGGTATAATAACATCTGTATGAATATGATTAATAATTATATTAACATTATTTTTGCGCGAAAAACGAGCAAGACAAAATATGGTTGATGGTAGAAAGGGACTGACAACACTGGTTTTGTGCGTAAAACTTTGGATAGCAGATATGAGTTTGGTATTATATTGAAGACTAGAGGTAAGGGAATCTCATTTGCACCCCTCCCTGCAGGACAGCAACCACCACTAATGCCCTTCGGATAGTGTGAAATCCGAGGATCAGTAATGATCTAGAATTTGAAATATGCGCAAAAAATGGCCGTTTCGTTTCATGCTAGGAATTTTGTCTCTACGAGACAATAACTCAATTCAAAACCTAATGGTCACTATACATGTAATTCCAATTAAACTGAGTTTTTAGCTCCTATACTCAGGTGAAGGTTTGTAGATGGTGTCTTTTTCCATTTACTGCTGTATTTACAAAATGTTAATATTTAGGCATGCAAACGAGACGACCTACCTTTAAATCCTGCAAATCGACATATCGAGCTAAGATTTGAAAAAGCATTATCACTTATTTATTAAAAAAAAAGGCATGTTTCTATTTGCATGCCATGTATTTATTCAAGCGGAATATGTAGAAAAACTGTATGATTGATGATGTTGACTTAATATTTTGCTTACGTAAATTATGATTTTCACTTAGCTGCAAATATGACAAGCTGAGTATTGAGTATAACAGCAAATACATCTGCACCACAAAACGAAACATGTATATAAGCTATATTGGGACGTTGATATGGGTCACAAAATCAACCGTCTAGTATAACCTTTTTTGCTATGACTTGAAGTAAAATCACGCAATTTTTCCTTCGTTTGTATGACATTGGGGCATGATCAGTAGGTACATAATTATTTCGACTAATCGTAAAGTAAAACTTGGTCAGAATCGCCGAAATAATGAGAGCACCCTTTTCTCTCTCCATTTGTTTTGGTATGTTATGCGTCAGAAGATTGGTATAAATGTGTGTGATGACAATAGAAAATGGTACAAAAGTCAAGTATACCCTCCACTGGCTTCAATAAGCACTGTGTTATGCCCCGTGTTGCGTTAAGCTCCATTGCTATATTGTTTTGTTGTACGCTTGTTTCTACTCTTTTTCGTTCGATTTAATATACGCACCCACTCATTAACATGCTTGCCGTGATTGAACCATTACTAACCTCCTCGTCAATTATGTTTTCATTTTCTTTTTGCTGCTCAATATCGTGTCACATCAGGTGTGTTCATTCGAAATCAACAAACGACCTTGAACATTGAACAGACTTATTGTCAATAGTAGATTATGTTCCTTTGTCAGCGTTGGGTCTTCATGCAAAAAGTATGCAGAGCCTGATCGGTTAAAGTGAGCATTGGGGCAAAAAAAATATTTTTATATTCTTATGATGTAATCACTGCTGGATCTTTCATTGATATCTAAAGTTTCTAAAATCCATATTTGTTTTATTTGGTAAGGTCCGGAAAGCGACTGGAATGACTCACTTGCGAATAGGGGTGTTGACAACTGCTGTCACGGACGGACACTTTTGAGAAATATTGATTTGGTCCTATTTTGACAATCATTAGATTGTCTCGTGTTTTGTTTGCAAATAATTATAGATGGAACACTAGTTTGCTAAAATGCAGAAAAATATTGTGAAATATTTGTACAATAGGGGTCAAACCGCATTTTTCTATTCACGTTTATGCAAATTTGTCCGTCCGTGACAGAAAGAAAATTTAAAAGTTTTTTGTTCTGTTGCTGGAGTAATATACTTAAACAAAAACATGCTGAGCTATCTCACTGGCAAAAGACCTATAATGTGTATGTACGAAACCCAGATCAATTAAATATTTATATACTAAATATGAATTTGAAATATCACGGACGGACAAAAAATTTTGCATTATACTGCAAGGTACAATAGGGATTTCTTATTCAATGACTTTGTGAATGTGTTTTACTCAGTTTGGGGAGATATTTCATGACAGTAAATCTAATAAAGTGTATTGTAATTCATAAATATCCCCCAATAACCCCTCCCCAACACACATCACATACAAGCGTTTTCATGCCCCCGCAGACGAAGTCTCGAGGGGCATTAAGCGTTGCCCGTCAGTCCGTTGATCCGTCCGTCCCCGTAATTTGTTTCCGCATGATAACTTACAAAATATTTGACAGATTTTAATATTTTTGGTGTGTAAGTAGATCACACTAAATACAGGTAATCTTCGAATTTGGAGTCCGCAAGTCCAAGGGTCAAAGGTCACAACTCATTATATATGCAAATTGGTTTCTGGATGATAATTTGAATAATATTTAACGGAATTTTAAAATGTTTGGAATGTAGATAGATGACAATAAAAACAAGTCAAGTTCGAATTTGCAGTCTACAGGTAAAAGGTCAGAGGTCACAGCTCATTATATATGTCAAAATGGTTTTGGGTGATAACTTAATAAATATTTGACAGAAATTAAAAAAAATGTGGTATGTAGGTAGATGACACTAAATACAAGTTCAAATTCAAGTTGGAGTTGCAATTCAAAGGTCAAAGGTCACATATCATGCCAAATGGTTTCCACACACTCAGTAAGAAATGCTTACTGACTGCATTATAGCTGGGGCATCTGTGTCCTGTGGAACACAAAATTTCTAGTTTATTCATCTTTCCGAGTTTATTAGTGAATATGAAAACTGGAATCTGGGCTGAAATATCAATTTTAATTGGGATAATGCCCATTTGTGAAAAAAATGTCCGTCCGTGACGCCAAATGTCCGTCCGTGACACTGGAAGTGTCCCGTCCGTGACAAAAGTTTTTGTCGTTCTAGTAAAAGTTGTAGCTTGCTTCAAAATGACATACATATGTCAGGGAAGTCAATCTTACTAGACTAACATCTGCGATGAAAGAAATTGTCAGCATCATTTCGTTTAGATAGAAATAACAAAAGATCACTGACAAGTGCAGAAACCCATTTTTATCCTGTCCGTCCGTGACATTGAATATTTAATGGATCTATCTTTAGTAGGTAACCATGGCAACGAAATTCTGTAAACATTTAACAATTTCAGTGATACTCTTTACAATGAACCATACACAAACTTGACAAATTTTACTACTTAATTTTTACAAGCCCTCAAACTTTCAGAATTTGTTAAATGTCCGTCCGTGACAAACTGATCAGGCTCTGCAACGGAACAAAGTTTCTTTTCTCAAGTTCATGTTACCTGCACTATTTTTAAGTTGCGATATAAAGATGAAAATAAAATGAAAATGACATGATATGAACTATTTTGATAGTAACTTATAAAAGTATATTATTAATGGTAATCAAAGTTACCCTGAAACTAGGATACACACCACATTACAATAACAAGCATATTAAACGTATTATATATTCTCGCATGTAGTATGTGCATGTATATAATTATGTTTGTATATATTGAAAATCTGCGGGTGTATGCATGCAGAAAATATCTATTCAACTATCTGTCTACTGCATCTATTGCATATTTGCATAACGATAAGATAAAATTGCGTGCAATGTGCATTTATTTCCAACGATTACAGATAAAAAACAAAATATTTGCACTTGTAAAATGCTTGTTCTACTCGCCCTTCTTCACCATAACTAAAAAAGGGGCGGCGCTAGAGTAAAATCTTAGGGGGCGACGAGAATCTGTTCCACGGCCAAATCATGTCAGTTTACGGGCAAAAAGTGACGCGACAAGCCAAAAAAGTAAAGTCCTCAGATTCGCCGGGATCCAGTTTTAAATCACGGCTAACTTCAGTAAATGTCTCTGTCTATGACAGGAATGGGGGGGGGGCAATTTTCCAAAAACGCTAAGCCGGGTATTCTCACGGAAACTCACGTTGCGCTTTCAATTAAGATTTAAGTTAAAGAGCACTATATTTTCAAAACATGGTTAGAGTAGTTAAAACTTTTGTTTGTATAAGCAATGTATCCACCCATATTCCCTGTTCAGCAAGTGAGAAGACTCTTTGGTACACTCTAAATTACAGGGATTTAGAATACATTTTGATCGGCTGTGAATAGGGACCAGTCAATTTTGGATTTAGATTCAATTCTTAAAGATTTAAATTTTAAGCATTTGCGGATTAAATATAAATCATTAAGATTTAAAGCTAAATCCAGAAATCGACTGGTCCCTATTCAAAGCCGATCAAGATTTATTTCAAATCCCTGTAATTTAGAGTGTAAGTATGAAAAATAACAGGTCAAATGTCGGTAACTCATGTTACGTAATTTGGACATGCATATTTTCAGTATGCACTGAATTTCAAAAGTCTCCTGATACAAAAGACATTGAAACATTATGACTTCTGTTTTATAAACACAGAATATCAATGCTCATTTCTGACTACGGTATAAGTTGAGCTTGTTTTAGACTGTCTGGAAATTCTGTGAGTTGGTAACTCACGTTACGGTAACTCTCGTTACAGTTTGACCGATGACTTTTATCTGACAATATCTTCAAGTTAATAGACTTTTGTTGGAAAAGCAATAAAGCTATTAGTATTGTGTATTTTAAGATGCTTTACACAAGTTTACGGAAAAAAACTGTTCAAGAAAATGATAATTTTGCTGTTTTTGCATGTTTTGTTCATATGTAGTCCCATATATTGCATTCTGTGTATGGCTGCCAATTTTCCTAGAAGGGGGCATTCAGGAACCAGAATTTGGGGCATAAATGATGACCCCAACGTTTCTTTATGATTCATAGGCAATCAAACCACTGAAATATAACCTGATTTGAGATAAAGCCATTTTATGAAGTCTTTTGGTTTGTCCACTAACTCATGGAAATGCCCAACCAATGATTTTCACCCGGGGTTTTCATTACTTTGAAAACCAGGGGGTAGCGGCCGCCCCCTCTGCCTCCTCCTTGTAACGTCACCTCTAAACTAAAGTAAACGGATGTAGTGAGGTTGTATGGGTGACGAATAATCTTTAGAACGTATATTTTAGCATGAGAGAGCTTGGTTTAAGCCTACGCCCAAACAAGGTTCTGAATTTGATGCAGGTTTTATGTTCGTCGTGATTTCTTGATTCATCGGGTGGGGATACCCCTCCCCCACACTCTGACAACAGAATGAACTACATGTACACTCTAAATATTTAATTTTACAGTCTTTACTCTTAACCCGTATACTCCAGTAATTTGCTTGAATTGAACAGCAACATGTTGTTTTTAATCTTGTAAATCGTCTTCGGAAATGAAGGCATTGTTGATAGTTCTTGAGCTCAAGTAATTATACTTTATCAACAAGCAGAAGAAACATATACTTACGTAATAAATACATACACCATCATGAAAATACACGTACAATTACATACATAACATAATTTCTTACCGTTGTCTTTCCCGATATCTCCCCTCCCCCCCAAAAATACAAAAAAATGCCCAATTACTTTAAATCAGTCCTGTTTATGACCATAAAGTATTTATATTTATATAATACAATGCCATGGCAACATACCGAAGAGTAAAAATACGTTTTATTCGTATACGCACCAAGTTATTGTATTCTAATTACTTTAATAACTATAATATTCATGATTGTAAAGTAACGCCGTGATAACAACGAAAATAAGCATGTTTTGTACATTGTGTTTATGTATAAGTTTGATGGAAATAAATGTTTATAAATGAAATTAAATAAATTAAGAAACACGTATATCTTACCCCTTCAGTATCGACAGTGTTAGGGTTAAAGGTCATGTCTCGGTTATCGCACACTCCCGACGTGACGTCACCAGAGCGGATTGTCCAAAAATAAACATCATTCTAATATAAGTAAAATAAACACACAAAAGACAACAAAATCAATTCACATTGATCTGTTGATCCGTTCGTAGCCACATTACATAATAGTTGGTGGGAGAGCATTACATTGATACATGAAATATACGGCTAAGAAAGTTGATACATCGTTCCGAAATATCTTGGCAATTTTCGTTAAATCTATTTTATCTTAGCACACCAGTTAATCACTTATCTACTTGTATCATTTTTTCTCGACATTTTCTTTGGGTGTATTGACGAGTAAAAACATAATGGCGAAAGTGTGACCTCATATTGTAACACAGTTAGTGCCCGTAGTACCCAAAGCATTTTTCGTTGGAAATGAAGAGACAAATGACTATTGTCGCAACATCTCAGTAACGACTGATCAGATTGGAATAATCATCTTTTACGCTTATATTGATAACACAATGTTCGTACCTATCGAGACCTAAACTGGTCAGAAATTCATTGATCTTCTAATCATATGCGTTTTGAGAGCATTGTCAAACGTATTTCATAAACTGTTTAATGCTTCTTATATTGTGGGGATGTGGATATGTGTGTGTGTATGTGTGTGTGTGTATGTGTGTGTGTATGTATGTGTGTGTATGTGTGTATGTATTATGTGTGCGTGTATGTTTGTGTATATGTGTGTGTTTGTGTGTGTGTTTGTGTGTGTATGTGTATGTGTGTCTGTGTTATGTGTGTCTGTGTTATGTGTGTGTATGTGGGTGTGTGTATATGTGTGCTTGTGTGTGTATGTATGTGTGTGTGTATGTGTTAGTGTTGTGTATGTCTGTGTGTTGTGTTTGTATGTTAGTTTATAAATTTATGTATGTGTGTGAGTTTGACATTTATGTTTCTCTTATCTCTCATCTTACCTGACTGGTGTCCGTCGGAGCGAATTGAGCCTCAATGGTTGTATCACTCAGGCGACCATTCTCGAATCGTGTTTGTGTCTAGACAATAGAAATACACACACGTCACATCAAAGAAAAAACCGTTATGTAATCACGATCAAGATATTACACACAATGGAACATAATGGCTGAACTTTGTACCCTGAATGGATTAAATCATGCAACAATAGCGGTACCCTGGATGTTCAATTCCGCACTCAAGCGCACTACACCATGTCCCCTTTTAATCTTGAGGGGTTCACCACTAACATTTGAAGTGAGAGCTGGGGCTATAATTGCTGTTATGCATCAGCTGAATCTTTGAGGGCGCAAAGTTGAACCTCCGAATGGGCAAAGATGAACGGTTGGGTGATTGGTTGAACCCGCGGAGGTACCATGTTGAACCATTCTGTTTCCATTAACTGGAATTAGCTAATTTTCTATAAATTTATCTAAAATGACCCGAAACTTTTCACAGGTTTAGCTAAACAAAGTACATGTATATACTGTCTGATTTTTCACTGACAAGTAGAACAAGGGCGTAGGCTGGGGGGGGGTGCACTGCGTGCACGTGCACCCCCCCCCCCCCGCAGAGCCATAGGAGTTCCGCCATGGCAGGCCAAATAAGAAATTTGCACCACATTTTCTGCTTTCAACGCCTGATTTTCTCAACTTAAATTCCACCTCCCTAAGATGTGCACCTCCCCGTTCCACTTCCCCAAGATGTGCACCTCCCCATGCCCAAACCAGCCTACGCCCTTGTAGAAAATGAAGGACCATTTGAAAAAAAAAATGTATAGACTTACGTGCAAGACCATATATTTGTGCCTTGTAGATTTAAAACATGAAATCATACATGAACATAACTATCTTCATTATCCAAACTGCACACGGAACGCCGTTTCCAATACATTTCACTTCCTAATACATCATACTCTAGTTAGACATTTCAAAATCAATGAAACCACAAATGCAATCAATAATGGAAAACAATTCGTCACTCAAACAACCTTCGGCCTACTTGTTTGAAACGTCGCATGTACAGAGTAATAACAGGTAAATGAATGTACAAATATCTAACATCATGTGTGTACCAAGACCCTCTAATTCCCACTGCACACAAGAATGTGGTGGTGATCAAATCTTTTAGCTTTCTAACCTCCTCGTTGCTGTCAAAATTTACTCTTCGTCAGAATAATGTTTGTAAGTCTCTTGACAGTACGCTCCCAGACAAGAGTTTCCTCTCTAGTCAGCCGACCTTGCTGCGCGCCTTGCTTGCTTGCACTCAAAACCTCGTCCGTATCCCTCGATCGGGAGTACATTGCCGTGTACTAAGGATTATAATATGATTATGAAACATATTTTTGTAAAATCTTTGTTATTAATATTACTTGTTTGAATTGAAGATGGGAACCGTCTGGTTCTCTTCAAAGAATTGCAGTCACTTTATGAATTGTTGATGTGAATCTTCAAGACTTTGTACAGCAAGTGCTTTCGATGAAGTCATTTTAAAACTCCTTAAATTGTGATCAGAGACATATCTATCTTTGACTGAATTATAATCTGGTGAATTTTTAATCAGAATTTACATGAATAATGTTTTACATCTCGAATTCTGTGGATAAACTTTAGAACGAACGATTGACTAAGCTGTGTTGTGAAAAAACACCACAATATGTTAAATGAGAAATACCAGATATATCTTCAAAATAATTAGCGCAATTGATCTAATAATCAGTATCTCTACACATTTTGTCAGGATTTAAACACAAATGCTACAATATTTCACTAGTCTAAGCCTTTCAGTAGCATACTTAGAACATCATATGCAAAGCCTATTGGGATTTTGAAGCATTGGTTTCTGAAATGGTTAATAAAATATAAATCTATTAGACTTATAAGATTTTTCTCCATCCCCACAACTTTCACGGAGATTTCTCTGAAATCATCACCCTACCTTTAAAATCCTCTATTTACCACATCTCCTTTTCAACATCCCTCTCATTATCATCTTAATGCGTTCCGTGCGTGATATAATCCGTCTTTGATACTAATTGTAGAATATTTCCAATCTTTTATGACATATTTACACCAGACGATGTGCGAGTGAAAAAGGTCCATTACCATTCTTAACACGAAAACAATTCTACTTTATATTGCTATTTTATCAACAAATCGCAGAATCTGTTTTCCATCACTTTTTTTTTTGCTACTAAACTATTTCGGAAAATAAATCGACAGGCTATCCTTAAAACAAGCAAGTCCTCCTTCTGGTTACAGCACATCATATACCAGAGAACTATACTCTCTTGAGTCACATACAATTGAAAGTTACAGTTTGTACTAGAGTAGTTTATTTGTTTCACAAATTCCAAACAAAATCTTAGTTGGTTGATGGAGAACAATGATGTCTTACATTATTTAGGCGATATTAGATTATGCTTTATTCAGTTAATGGAAGCTCAAATCCCCCTTTTTCTGATAACTTGGTATGCATGTATGTCCCTAAACGTAAATAAAAGTAGTTAGGAATTTGTATCAAATATGAATCGTAATTGGAATATGTTTGTAAGATGATCTGTATTCATTGAAGATAGATTACTACAGGCTTGGTCCAAGGTGTAAATACCATTCATCACAAATTGACATTTGTTTCCTGATTATTCATGGTTAATGTTTCCATGTTTCCTGACAAACGAGACCTGAAAAAAATTTGAGTGACGTATTATTTAAGATATCATTGGTACTGCTGGTTACAGAATCGGTAGTGGAAGGAGGAGCCATACTTTGTCAATCGAAAAAGTTTCCAAAGCATTTAAAGGGAGCGAAAAGTCGCATATCGTGATGTTTTCGAGCTGGCCCGGCTCGGGTAATATTCGGGAATGCCCGCATACTTTCGGAAAACGAGCGCGCACGAATTGTGTTCATTTCCCTATGCTGCACGCATTCAACCGAAGAAAGGCGAACTGCACACGGCCCTACCTTCAACGGCAATTCTGTTCGCAGCTCCACCATTGCTGTTACGCGCGGCCTTGCAATAGGGGCAAGCGAATGGTATTGAACGTACATGGATTACGAGCGGCGCATCACTTTAATTTCCTTCCGAATATAGTGAAATGTAAACGTGTAATGGTGCATCTGATTCTCTATTCCATTTTGTCCATCCATGTAGCCAACACATAAAACAAACAAATTTCGGTCTCATTTCGGTCGACTTACCAATATCATGTATCCTGAAAATGTATTTGTCGAAATATCGGCCCGAGCTACAATCTGGAAATCACCACTGCTTAGGATCGGTTCTAAAGTAGCACAACGGTATCTCGAACCATCAGATGACAAGTGGACAACCATCGAACGGCCAGCGACGCTCCTGGCACCGAACAGAGAAATACTAGGGTCTACGTAGGTCGCACTTATCTCCTGGAGGTCGTTGAAGAAGCCGAATTTACCGCTGAAGTCTCCGGCTTCGTAGTAATCTACAGTGGAGCCAGGAGGAGAACCCAAAACTTCAAAAGGGTTGAAATGGCCCTGAACACTTGTTCCACTACAAGGATCGTCCGCATTGTAAGGCACAGGAAGAACATGGATATGCCATGGGCCGACTATTCCATCTAACCCAGTCAAGTCCGTGTTGATGTAAACGGGGTCGAACTCCGAATCTTGCGACAACTCGATGGATCCGCTCACGGGGCCCTCGGTCCACATTCGGGCATTCGCGGTGAAAGTGGCAACTTCAAGCGAATCGCCGCATCCCAGGCGTTCTGGCGCCGCATTTGGCAAATGGACGACGACAGAACGATCGTCGACAGTGTACGCCCCGGTGAGAGGAAGCTGGACGTCTGTGAAGAAGTATTTGCCAACTTGGGTTCTTACAGACGCAGGGACCGTTATTCTTCCGTACTTCTTCGAGAAATCGCCAATCTCACATCGTCTGGTCACGGCGATGCTGCATTCGGTGGCATACTCCTCAGTAAGTTTCACATTGAACGGGTTGAAGTGACCTGCTGTACTGGAGCACCTTCCCGTCTGGTCGAGATGGTCGTCTCCTATTTTATTGACGTGTACGTGCCACTCGTGGTCGTAAGTTGTGTCTGAGCCATCGGCGTGCGCTAACTCCACAAATATCGAGGTATCAGAGTACGGATCATCCCGATCCTGCTTCATGGTAATTTGGCCGACCAGTGGATACGTGAACACGGTCTTCACGGTTTTAACCGGTGTTGGGTAACTTATTCTGCCGTAGACCCAACGCGCGCCATTTGCTAAGTGAATTATGAAAGATCTGCCGACGATGCTGTTTGATCCGAAGAGAGGTAGGTTCCAGTCAGTGTAATTAGCGTGATATTCCTGTAAGTTCGCGAGTGAGCCAAATTTGCCGCTGATATCACCCACTTCGTACTCGTCATTGGTCCCATTTGGAAAATCTGGGTCACTTGTTACATCGATGTTGTACGGGTTGAAGTGTCCCCCAACGTTGTCAGCACCTGAAATTACAAGAACAATATTTTGTGATATGTTAGGATTATTCTGTAAGTCAAGATAATACGAATCAAACAACGTCACACTCTGTCACAAATATAAAACTTCCTATCGCACCACGAGGTTAATATTTTATATCCAGAATTTATTTTCGTTTATTTAAAATGAAAGGAGAGGGATACAAATAAACAAAACTGAAAACATTTTGGGGAAGGAAATTTAGGTATTGTTTTTCTAAAGATTGCGTTAATAACTGTTAACACAGCTTTGTATGAGTTTCTCTGTAACTTCTGCAATATTATTACGAAAACCGATCTTTTTAGGGGGGATATATTGACCCTTCGCCTCCAGCTTCGTACTTTAATGCTCAGTTAACTACAAATCAACAATGAGTGGTTACATTTTCATATCTTTCTTTATTCTCAATGTGAATGTTTTCACGCACACACACGCATACACACAACAACACACAACACACACACACACACACACACACACACACACACACACACACACATACACACACACACACGAACGCACACACATATAGACACACACATACACACATACACACATACAGACGCAGACACACATAGACGTACGTACCTACCTACATAGAAAATAATACACATACACAAACACACATCATGAACACGCCAACAGACACGTGAACAGGTGTATGCAGTCTGATCCAATCAGCGAATCAGGCGCACTTCCAGTTAGTCTACATCTCCGGAAGATTGCTGTCCTTAACCACAGGTGCAAAATGGACCGTACCACCTTCTTTAAACCCCCATTCAATTATGGACCTACTATACATTGTTGCAAGGATTAAACAGTACATGCGTCGTGAGATTTCTTCAGGTTTTGTGGAAGGAAGCAGTACGAGAGACCATATAGCAAACCCAAGACGTACTACAGAGGAAGCTATGGAATTCACCTGTCCTGGCTCCTGTCTACATGTGCTTTGTTGTCCATTCTAAAACATTTGAAACCGTGCGGTACTATGGGATACCTTACTACCAAATGTGATTCCGAAAGCATGAAATAGAACTGCTAGGGACATTCTACAAAGACCACGAATCCACTGTAAGAACTACCTGTGGTGCAAGTGTCGGTTCAAGATTAAACAAGTGGTACAATAAGGAGGTATAATTGTCCACTCATTTATTTAATTCTAAGGCAGAGTACATAATAAATGGCCTTCAAGAATGGCAGTGATGTGGAATATCTGTTGGAGACAAAAAGTGCACAGAACTTGGAGGAATCTTATAGAAAGTGAGAAATTTGACATGTTTCTGAAGGTAGCAAAATCGTGGTGATGATCATCAACCAACAAGAAGAAAACATGCAGGAAATTAAGTAAATGAAGCTGTAGATGAATTCAGCTTGTTTGGCGTGGATGGTGAGATCAGGCGTCAAATCTAAATGCTTGAAATAATGTGCAATGCAAAAGCTGTGGATAAACAGAATCATCATTAAAGCAACAAATCAGGCTTATCTCTTTTTTGATTTTCTTAATTGGAACATTATGCCTGTGAGACAAGAATAATCAAGGCTGGAAGATCGGATAAGACTTGGAGCCTTTGGGATGGAGAAAGCTTCTTGGCATTCCATGGACAGCTAAAAGGACAATGAACGTATTCAGCATGACATTGGAAAGAGAGGCCCGCTCTTCAACTCAGTAGTGAAGTAAAAGCTTCAGTAGTTTGGTCATATCGCACTTGAGGATGGAGAAAATCTGGAGAAAGCTATTCTGTTTGTAAAAGTAGAAGGGGGAATGGGGGGGGGGGTCAATACTCAGATGGACAGATATCGTTCCTATTCTGACGAATATGACAATATACTCGCAATATTCAAGAGCTCCGACTCGTCAAGAATGGAGAGTCGTCTGTCTTCATCAGTAAAGTCATGAGTGAAGTTATGAGTAGACCAACGACGACCACCACCACACTGAGAGTGTATGTGTGTGTGGTGGGGGTGGGGGGGGGGTCGGGCGGTCGCGAGACCCCTTTCCTACACCATATGTAGTGTGACCTAGGATACAAAGTAGATATACATACAATGTCACAGTTTACTTCTGCCAGAGAATACCATGATGGATTTTGGTATAACTGCAGTAAAAATTGCCATGGTAATCACTGTATTTTTTCTTTGCATGCATGTGCACTTCATATGCAAGGCCAAGGGAAACGTGAGTGCGAAAGGTGCTTTGAAGTTTCAATTTGTGGAGTTAAAATGTATATTCTCACCGTCATCATTGGGTTGACCAAAGTCATCATCTAATTTGTATTTAATTTAGTGGAAGGGAAACATGAGACATTATGATATAATGAGACTGGAAACAGCAGGTTTGCTACATGTATTTGATACAAATATTTGTTAAGATCAATATTTACAATGGTTCAAAAAGAAAAAAAACCACTAAAATTTGACAATTTTGTGTGGATGTATTCCTAGCAGCTAGTTCAACTAGAAAAAAATAACCACACGAATTAAAATTACTTTTACTATAATAAGATCTATGACATTAATCAGAAGGAATTAAAATGTCTTTCAAAAGGGAAATTTCGCAAATCATACAATAAACATAAGATGGAAATGTGACAGGAAGTGAAAAACGATTTTTTTTTTTTTTGGGGGGGGTATTTTGAGTGATGTTGCATTAATTAGCATTATCAATGAATACCGTTGTATCTTACTCTTCCAAATATAAGCCCCTTTTTTTTCTAAATCTGAGTGAAATAATGCAAATGAAATAAATTCTGTGGCGCAATGACACTGTTGAATTGGTTGTCGCTACATATCCTTAAAAGACAAAACGCAAATGTAGCATTTGTATCACGTCATTGTAAACATGACGTTTGCTGCTTAAGGAAATGCAATTTCAAGGAAATGCAATTTCAACACACAAACCCAAAATTGAAAATTAAGACGAGCGGAAGTCTTACTTCCAGGAAAGTCACTGGGAAGAATCCTCTGTGGCACTGGAAACTTGTGGACATGGTAACCACCGGCTAACCCCCTGAGGTTGTAAAGATTTATTTGGATGCTGGTCGCCTCCCATGGAGAAGTTTGAGAGAAGACGATACTTCCTGTCACGTTAGCCCCGCTAAATTGAGCGTCGACCGTCTTCGATCTCAGCATCCGTACAGGTGAGCAAGCGGCTTTGTTTCCTTCATTGCCCACGGTTTTCAAGGTGAACACCAACGATTTGTCGACTATGGAGTTGGCCCCACTCAGGGTTATGTTGGGGTCGATGTAGTAATATCGCTGACGTGTATGAACTGTCTTGACATCGACGCTTCCGAATTTGCTAGTGAGATCGCCTACCGCGGCAAACGGGTCATCCGCCGTCTCCATACACCATTCCTCGACCGTCATATCATTGGTGATTCCATTGTTGTCGCTCAGAAGCCAGTCGTACATTTCGGCGGCGATCGGTTCCGTCACATCGAAGAGGTCAACGTAGATCGATGTATCGGAATTAGGGTCGTATGCTCGCTGTCGGAATGTCACTGTTCCCGCGAGAGGCGTTCCGAATTGGGCCACGGCCGTTATCACCTCGCCAACCGGTAAGATAGAGGCACAGTACCGCGTTGTGTTGGTGATCTCGATAACCAGAGCTCGTCCACTTATACTGTCTGCACCTTCCAATGCAAGTGTGCTATCAGTGAATACGGCACCGGTAAAGTTCGTCAGTGGGCCGACAGAGTTGTCTAAATTTCTAAATATGGGTCCGACGTACTCATCGGAGCAAGGATCCACGCGGTCGTACAACATTGGAAGCGCACGGACGCTCCAGTTGTAGGCTTGGCCATTTGATAGACCTTTTAATTCACCAATTTGAATACGAACACCCGTTTGGTTTGGTTGGTTGTTGTTTGTGAAGTACACTTGACCACTTACAGCCTTGATGTTGAAGGTAGCCACGTGGTCCGACCCGAGAACAGTAGTGGTGCAAAGTAAACCTGAGAAAAAAAGGGAAGACAAAAATGATAATAGAATTGTGTCAATGGTTCAGAATATTGAACCGATTCTCTCTTTTGTAATATACTTACAAAATCAGTGAAGTTTAAATGGGGAAACAGGGATTCACTCCCAAATCTCTCAAAATCAAAACAAACGAAACAGATGGGGTCAGGAAATGCTAGCATAATGCGTTATGTGCAATTTCTGCCAGATACCACCATGCAGAGCAAGCAACATCGACTTGGACTAAAACAATTTTGAAATATTTCGCAAAATTGATTGCTAAAATCAGTTGACTGAAAGTTGTCTTGCAGAAGGGCATTAACACTAAATTGTCTCTAACTTGAAAACCATCAGCCCTCTTTCACATGAAACCAAAGTAATGAGATATTTTTAGATCCTTCTCTCAGTCTTTTAAGTGAAAATATCAAATAAGGTAATGTTACTAAAATTAGAGAAAATTAACCGTTAAGGCCCTTCTGCCGGGAAAATATGCTATGGCCCTTCTGCTGGACAACCGACACGATTATATTTTTATTCCTTTATATTAGTTTCATGATTCGGGAATGAATCTGAGTTTCTTTTTCAATTCACCCTGCAGGCCTATACAAAGTTTTTATACAAAGCACACATGATTATAAAATAATTTTTCGGAAAATTACTTTTAAGATGACAGTTAAGAAATCATACCTACGTAAAACGACATGGAATGTCTCTATTGGTATGATTCGTTTGTATCATGTTCGCTATAAATTGCGATTTTAAGATAACAAAATTTTAATATTTACTCAAATCTGAACATTGTATCAGGTTTCAACGTTTATTGTGATTTTACTAATATTTTCTTGGACCTATGAAAACACATGGACACACAGAAATAAGCTTTATTACAAAATCTTTATTTTGATTTTTTTTTCTAATTCATATCAACGTGACAGTTGCGTAGGGTAGGATTTCCGCCCAGCTGGGAGGATCTGAAGAATATTTATAATGGGTACATAGGGAATGGACATACTACAGTGTGAGTCAAAAAAAAGTTAACCGCTAGATAATTGCCCATTGTTTCAAAATTCAGCTTCGAACAATATGTTATCATACATGTTTGGAAAGACTGTTCTATCCTGAATCATTTGATACCATTTTTGTGTGGTTTGTGTTCACGCTTGGATGAACAGGAGGCATTGTTTGCGAGGGTGCAAAAATCGATTTGCGCCAAAGTAATGATTATGTGATGTTTGAATTGGGACTGGGGTTTTAATTCGGTCTTTGCAGATCAAAGAATTATCCCTTACAGAATTTATCATGCTACACATATCGAAACACACTCACACACACGTGCACGTATGGGCACACACACGCACACACACACACACACACACACACACACACACACACACACACACACACACACACACACACACACACACACACACACACACACACACACACACACACACACACACACACACACACACACA
>JZLH01S0377083.1:83889-103530 GCA_001188425.1 Eucidaris tribuloides
AAACTTAATTTTGACTTAAAATTATGGTAAGTCATCGAGCAATCGGAACAATTCCGTAATTTAAGACTTAAATCTAGCATCCATCACATAATGATTTAAGAATCACAATTGTTTTATTGTTATGCTTGGCAAAGTAATCTGTACCGTTGAAGTGTGACAAATGGCCTTCAATTATTTTGAGTCGCACTTTAAGTGGAAAATAAACTTTAAATCTTCGTGAGACACTCCCTGAAATTCCAAAAGGGTGTACATATTTTAGCCGCGCGTTTTATTTTTTTTTCTTTCCTTAAAATGTTATAAAATTGAAGAATTTGGAGGTTACGTGAAATTCATTCACTGACGTGAATAAAAGGCCACATAGGCCTATATAGCTTGATCGTCTAATGTTCCATTGCACTAAAGACCTGTCTTGCATCGCAATTCTAAACTTACGAAAGTTTTTTGTTTTATTATCGACGACGTACATGTATTCACTGTGAAAGTATTACATGTATACACATAATTATAGCCAACGATGTTTGACCACACTTTGGTTTCACAAATCAAGTGTGTACCAATTGGTGAGGCCAAAAATGGGCTTATTTGCTCTTTACATTTTACATATTTTAGTTAAGGAAATTGTTGTACAGACATTGTTGTCTTAAATTCTTCTTAAAGTCAAGATTGCAATATATATTTCTAGAACGCAAACAATTGCACCAACAGGGGCCGGGCCCATCACTGAACATCTTTGGAAAAGTTCATCTCAAGCGTATCTGGAATGCCAGTTTGAAAAGAACAACTCGATAATGAAGATGATTAGGCAACATTTAAGTAGGACTTATTTCAACTTACTGCTAAGTTGGCATGAAATCATTCAAAGTTTGGATTTTTTTCGTTGACTAGGCAATTAAATCCAAGAGCAACAATGTTAGCACAATTGCGTAATCTTACACCATTAAATGGAACTTTACGACTCCTCTGAATCTCATTCTTAACAAGGAGTTAAGTGGCTTTCTGAAAATGACGTCAGTTTGACAAGAAGAATGTGTGACTGATGAATGACTCAACTTTAGTGCACGATAAATGGCTGGTCGAAATATTTCTTAAAGAAAGTGGTATCAGGAATGCTATTGTTATCGAGACAGGAGCTCGGGGCCTCGACTCACGAAATCGTCTGGTAATAATACAACAACGAGATTTGCCCATACACATGAAAACCTCATTCAAGTTCTTTTTATGAAATTTGTATGAAATGGGTTTCACATTATCGTCTGAATGAAATGTTTGCTCATACTTACAGAGTAACAACGGTAGTAGAATTATCGTTTGTGCCATCTTTCAGTCACAGCGAAAGTTTGGTTATTCCGTTGGTATAATGTCACATGAGATTAAGGCAATCCTGAAATCCGAATAAATAGGGCGTGTATGTCAACTTATTCCAGAAATGCAGTCACGACTTTTTGCAGAAGAACCTAAGAATCCAAGTCACTTTGTGTTACGCGAGGTCTGGACAGTTCAGCTGAGGTAACGTAAATGACTAGGCGCTGCTGGTTAAAATCTATTCCGCAAACTGCCGCGTAAATTTGTACAAAATGATGTCGGATGCTCGGCAAACGAAGGCGTTGATCCCGCCCTGTAACTTACGATGACGGCGAAATGTTATAGCAGAAAGCAACTTCGCACGTGCCTGAGCGAGTAGCGGAAAGCTTAGCCAAACATGACTTACATCGGGATCTATCTCCGCCGATTAACTCTTACACTACACTCACACGCACTCACGAAATAACCGCGCGTGTAAACTAACTGCGAACCTGTCAGCTCAGACGGCGCGACACGGACCCGTGGGCAAAGTGCATCATTTACTTTGTGTAGTGTCCCCCCGTCTACGTCTGATCAATAGACTTGTGTTTACCTGGATGAGCTAACCATTCACAAAGGCGCCGCTCACGAGGATATGAATATTCACGTTTACCAGCGCAGATACGACACAAACGGTCGACAGAGCGTCGCTGAACAAGGAAGGTCATGAATATGTGTACGGGCAGGTGTAAATTTTATATTTTATTTTCTCTCGTAAAAGCCGAAAAGCACAGTTGCCATTAAAATACAAACCGTTGTTAATTTTCTCAATACCAATGGTATTTCAGCTCCTTTATAGGATTAATAAATGTGTACATAGTGAAATTAACGACAAACTGAGAGGAGCAAAATGATTTTAGAATTACGAACATGAACTCTTTCATGCCAAGCGTTACCAGCGGCGTTACCAGAGTGGTACATCTCGAAAAAAAGGGTATTGTAACCATAGCCGAGCTAAGCGAGGAACCACCTGACTTTTACACGTGTACACCAATTTGCCACCACAATATACAGGATCAGCCAGTATGGGGGGGGGGGAAGGGGGTTAGTCTGCACTGTAAAAATACTAAATACTTAAACGCGTCAGACATTTTTGGAAGATCTACATTGTAAAGTGTAAGTGTTTATGATTTCACTTTAAATGTTTTAAAGTATTGATGAAGCGTTCCAGAAATAGACAATTACTTTTGATATCATATAGGTGATACACAGAATCTCTAATTAAACGTGTATATGATTTCCAGATAAACGTGGTCAACGGTCAAATGTTTATAAAGTGTTACAGAAAAGTGTTTATAAAAGTCCGGATAAAAGTGTTTAGTATTTTTATAGTGTATCAAAAGTACAAATCAGTTTTCCCTTCACTGATTTGCCAGCGACAGTGTGTTAACAGCTGAATGGTCCGTCTTCATTAGACAACTATTCTAAATTGTAATATATTCAAATTTAAGCCTTTTTAGGGGTGACGAGATTATTCCATTAACCTGATTGGCCTGCAGTTGTTACTGTGTCGGGCAAACCTCGGGCAAACCTCAGGAAATATTAATTTCGCTGAAATGGTTAACCAAGAAACTTTGATAGTCTTGCAGACCTTGAACATCGCACTTTCGTCTTCAGAATTCCTGTTTACGTCGTGACCGGTGACTGGCTTCCACTGCTTCAATCTCCGCTATAGTCCTTGAACTGAATGAGTAGGATCAGGTATGATATTGCGAATGAATGTACAGAGAAGACCGTGTCGAAGAAACAATAACAGGTTTGATGAAGATAGAGTGTCTGATCCTGACGCGGCGTTGATCCTTTCTAGAAATTTCACTTAAATTTTGTAAAGTGGACTACATCATGGAAGACGGAAGATACGAAGTTGTATCTACAGCTTGGAGAAACCTCACAACCACAATATTCGTTGTTATACTGTGTGCTACACACGCGCGCACGCGCACACACACACGCACGCACACACACACACACACAACGGATACACACACAACACCACACCTCAGCACCACACACCATCACACACACCACACACACAGCACACACACACACCACACATAACACACATACACAAAGCACACCCAAATACACAGCGCACACTACACAGATACACACGCACGCACACACACACATACACACACACACCCAAATACACACACAAACAACCCTCACACACACATATATATATATACACACACACGACATAACAAACACTACACATCATACACACACACACAACACCGTACACACACACAACGCACACACACGCAAACGCACTACACGCAACACACACACACACACGCACGGCACCACACTTCACACACGCACGCACACATCCACACACACTACGCACACACACACACACACACACATGAACACACATACACAAGCACACCCACATACACACGCACACACACAGATACACACGCACGCACACACACACATACACACATACACACATACACACACACACACACACACACGTACACACACACACGCACACACACACACACACACACACACACACACATGAACACACACATGCACACTACCTACACAACAAACAACCACATACATCAGCCACGCATACCAACCCCAAATAACAATGGTGAGATCATTAGATAATCCAGGAATATTCACATTCACGATTACATTATTTTTTGCGCAAAAATTTCTCCAGCAATCGCACTGCCTTGCATGAGTTCACTAATTCGACTGCGGTGCAGTGGAAAGATATAATATGTCTTCACCCCTCTCACTGATTTTATGTCCACCATGACACAAGATTCGCACCTTCAATTTTATGCCTCATATCTGACTTGAATTTGACCTTGAAGCCAATGAATTTGTCCAAGCTTCAATGGCAACACACATTCATTTTTATTTTTCGAAACAAACGGTCTAGTTTGTAGCACGCAATACCTTTCAGAGCTCACTTAGCGATAAAGAAAGTAAGTACCAAAAGTACTGGCACTCAATAAACCGCTTCGGTAATGTACGCAAATTTTATGCATACCTTTCTGACAAAGATTGCACTGGACAACCTGATGCCGGATACTTGCCAGAGGCTTCCCGGACAACACTGTATTGAAGTTGCATTTTTTTATTATTCAAAATGCCAGAGAAACATAAAACCATACACATAAAAACGTATCACTAGGCTGCAGAAGAAAATGTGCATAAATTAGAATACATTACCGAAGCGGCCTATTACTGAACTTACTTAGGTACACTCTACTTAACCCGTGATATTCAAGTTCACTTAATTTGAAGATTTCGCCATCCATTACTTCCTTTACTCACACGTAAAAAGAAAGTTTTGTTTGGAACCCCCCCCCCCCACACACACACACACACATACACACACACGAACACTTCTGGAAGGTCTCACAAACCCGTGCATTCTACGAGTAAATCTTCGTTATTTTTCTCAAAAAGTCTAGGTATATTTAACTGATCTCGTTCAATCAACAAATGCCATAGGTACACCGTCATTGATATTACGTAAATAACATCGCAACACTGCATTAAAAAAAAAAAAACACTTTCTGATTTTGATAGAAAAGGAGAATTAAAGAAAGAATTAAACCCAAAATTAGGAGCCCGATTTTCTTAATTTTGCCGATGACATTTACGTCATTTTTAACGGAGTGCCACGCCCAATGTACATTCTTTTGATGGTCCTGTCACGGAACAATCATTGAAAACGTTATCCAAGCTAACAACATGTGCCTTTCTCATTCACCTTCAGTTTAGACTAATTAGATATTTGGAAACAGTTGCTATTGTTATTTCACCCTTAGCTTATTGGTTGACAATGATAATTAAAATAATGCGGTCTATGCTCAACCCACTTTTGTTGGTCCCAAATATTTCTTAATCGTGGTGAAAATAATTCATTTTTTTCATAAATAAACACCATTTTCTATTTCAAATAAAACATGAGATTGAATCGAATCGTTTATGGCATTGTTTGTCACTGTGTTGTACGATGGAAAAGCTCCTGACTGCGTTTTGCTTGTAAAATGAATCAACGTGGTCGTAGATAATGATGTCCAATCCTATCAAAGGTTTGTAATGACATTTACAAAAATGTCTCTATTTCCAAGATGTCTGTATTTCAAATGCCGGAAGATTGTTGTCAATCAACTCGAAAATAAACGTCTCGAACAATTTAGCTGATTTTTCTCTGTAACATGCTGCACAGTTGAAGTATTATTTCTTAGATTTATTGGGAGGGAGAGAGGTGTCACCAAAATTTCTTTCACGTAATTCACATTTCGTACTTTCTAGCCACATTCTCATCATTCAATTCGACTTTACGAGAAATTTTACGAAAAAAAAGAAAGACTGTTGCTTCAAACGTCTTTATTTTTTTTTCGGAAAGAAAATGGGGATACCACATGTCGATTTGCACATGTGCATGTCTTGTTGGACAGAATTCTCTTACACATACCTCTCTGTTTAATCCGCTGCCTCCTCGTAGTCTAACCTAATATGACCCTTGGACGATTTTGAAGGAGCCTTTGTGACCTAGCAACCTTTGTAACATTCGTGGCCTTGTTGATCTTGGGGAGGAAATCGAGAAAGCACCCCGAGACGGTACCTTGACGTTCAGCCGTTTTTTTAAAAGTACATTAATAAATCTATCGTTTCCGATACGCATTAAAGAACAGAGTAATTGGATGGAGCGTACATCAGCTGTCGCCACACTTCTTTCGCCCCCTCCACCGCTATTTCAATCGTCTTACACAAAACTTGTATTTTCAAAAGTTCTTTTTTTATGTCATCATGGCAATATCAACTTAATACATCTGTTGTTTATTTTGCTTTTTATTTATGCTTTATTATTTTTTTTTTCAAATTTGGCATGTATCTTTTTGTCCATGTTAAGGAAGTGATTGTTTCGTCACGTTGGGGTCAAATGAGAGAAACTTTGGAATTTGCATCACAATAAACATATACACCAACAGTATGTAAGAAGAGCAATTATCTCGAGTTATTTCGGTAACTTTGAACATAATGGGAACTGCCTTATGACAGCTTAAAACCCAGACATGATGTCCAATATCAAAACAACATGTGTGTTTCTAGGTTGGATATAATGCAATAATCACGGAAGGAAATTCATGTTATTGGAGGAATTGACATCCTTTTCTTGTAAAGGTACTTGGACCACCACCGCAGAGGGCAGTATGTAATCGACATCATAGCAACATTGATGTCGACCAGAAAATTGTATATACACACACTTTTTTTTCAAATCAATTTGCAGAAATTCTCCGTAAAATTATAATATCTTGGATGTTTATCCAAAATTTTGCCATGAGGTCAAAACAATGTCGTAGGAAATCGTTACCGCTTGCGCATGCTTGAGGTAACACTCTGACTTTCACTGGAAGATATAGAATGTTCGTACACAGGAACGATGGCTGCTCGAAAATAACAGTATAGATACCGTATAGTTACTCCTATCGAATTTAGCATAAACTACATTATTTAGATTACCGGCTATCGCGGTATTTTCAATTAAGAATCCATTGATCACAATGAGTTGCGTATTGTAAGGCGGCTAAAAATCAAATGTCACACATAAAACGATATCTCAAGACTACGCTGGAAAGAAAACATCCATCATATCAGGTCAAGATGTCACGTGGTAATGCTCAGATGATTCATAAACTTCACTCGAAATAGTACAGTTCATAATTACATGTAAGCATGATGTTGAAATCCCATAAATAAAATTTATACCATTGTTTTGAAGACCACTCAATTATTTCTGATGCATATCAATTGCACAGCGAGTAACATCACATAATGAACCGTTCACCTTCTAATACATTTGTATCATGCTTGTCTGTATCGATTTCTGATTTAATCATTTAAAACTGTGTTACCCAAATCGGGTCACCTGCTGAAAATGAAATCATGTCCAAATGAGAGTTGCAAACTATAAACAGAGTACAGTTCATTTAATTTTGCCTTGTTTATATTCCCTTCCATTTTTTTTTGCTGTTTTTTTTTAATTCTGTGCAGGCATCTAAGCGACTCCTAATCAGTGTTGAAGTTGAGTTCTGAGTTCCGAGTCCGAGTCCGCAACTAAATAAACCTTGCCATTCATTTTACATTGGGACTCATAGTCGAGTCTGAGTCCCCTAAAATTGCACTCGAATCCGGACTCGACTGCAACAGTGCTCCTAATATAGCTGCATTCAATTAAGTTCATAGATTTCTGAAAATTTTACAAGACATTATACAACAGATTATAATATATTTGTAATGTTAATTCATTCATTTTTTCTATTTCTTTCAACTGTTCAACTGCTTGTTTATCACGCTCTAATTCCACCAAATACCCATTACCAGTCACTAGTAAGTACAGATACAAAATTTCATTGGACCTATTTTAATTTATTTTTAGTTCAGTTGTTGACCCAAAAGAGAAATCGCGACTTCGATCGAGATCGTCGTTGTCTTTTCAAGTTGCTTTGTGATCCGCAGAATAATTTCAAAACGGGGGTAACTTCGAAATGCTTCATTAAGCGACTAATATGCGACTTTCAAGGAACGTATATAAAATCGTAGATACCCGTAATTTGCATTGACGCTTTTTACAAATACTATATTCGGACTGAAATACACACATGCAGACAAATACATGAACAGATACAAGTAGACATGTATGTACAGATGGGTTGCTGCATTAATTGATTTATAGTTTGATAAACAGCCATATACCCTCCATGCCGAAAGTATTGGAACATACACTATAATGCATGCGTTTTTGAGTTGAAGGGGTCTCTCTATGTCCTATATTGGAAAATAACAAATGATTTGAAATGAAGTCAATGAATATTCTTTCTCCTTTCTTCTCCAAGGGGCTGGAACACATCATTTAACATTTTCTCGCCTCCCTATATAGGGATGGGATGTTTAATTCATCCTAGCATCGTAATTCGATTTCACATTTCCCGTAAAACGGTCTTGATGGTTTTTAAAGACCTTTCCAACAAACCTTCAATGCCAATTATGTTAACCTGAAGCGGTCTCAGAAAGAATACCACACCCAGCGAAGAACAAAATGCGTCCTATCTTCATAAGACAGTGGTAAGGAGGATACGGCTACTACGTATAATTAAAGATGGTGGCCTTCGGTCCACATCATTATACAGCGTGGCCCAAAAAGAATGCTACACATGCGATCGTTAATTTCTTCAAAGTCATTCAAAATATGTCATTGGTGATTATTTCATGAATTAGAGCATTCTTTTTCCAACAAAATGATATACCATGATCATTAAATTTGATTGAGGCGTTTGGATCTTAGGGCTATTTATCTGAGGCAATGTATTTTCCTAAATTTGTTATTTTTTAACCTCCAGCGATCATCAGAACACCGATTCTCACGTTACGGTGTGCCATGGAATAAGGTATTCCGAAACAAAGGGCAGGAATACCCTCGCTTTCGTAAGGAAGACGATGTGAGCTGCATTTCCATTGTCATCGCGGTTTGTCTGGTATGGCACGCTGAGACGCGAGAATATCTCGGTGTTCGGATGACCGCCGCTGATGAAAAATTGGCAAATTTGGGAAATGACATTGCCTCGGAAAAATGGCAACAGGACCCAAACGAATGACTCAAAATCAATGATCATGGTATCATATTGTTAGAAACAGAATGTTCTAATCGCTGAAATAAAAACCAATGACATATTGCAGATAATGTTGAAGAAAATAGCGATCGCAGGTGTAGCATTCTTTTTCTTTTCATCGGTCCAATGCATCGTGCGGTCGGATGATTATTACGTTTTGCGGTTCAACACTTAAGTTCAAGAAATAAAAATTTCGACAACTTTGTCGGTCCGGGTGTGAATAGCTTCGGTGTACTGACATTGCCGTAATTGTTGAGTATAGACTTTAGTGAAGTATCGAAGGGATTTTTTTTTTTTTGGGGGGGGGGGAGTGCCTCTCCCCATCCCCGGCAAGTGAGTAAAGTGTGAATTCTCACCCAGATGCACCACACATAGAGATAGACAGCATTCAGACAGGAATACAGCAAAGCGACACACAACACACCACACACACACACACACACACACACACACACATCACCACCACACACACACACACACACACACACAACACACACACAACACACACCACACACACACACACACACCCACCACACAACAACACAATATACATAACCCAAAACACTAAACGACAAATACCTATAACACACGACACAAACAGACTCACTTATAAAACACACACAGATAATACACAAAGCGTGTTATACACACCGTCACCAAAATTCTGAGTACACAGCACACATTACACACACACACACACACACACACACACACACACACACACACACACACACACACACACACACACACACACACACACACACACACACACACACACACTAACAAACACAGATGAACACACAGACACAATCGATATATAATTATACTGATACATACATATAAAAGCACATATTTTCCTAAACATAAATAGTGTTGTTATATTTATTGACTTGTAGCGAATAATATAACCAGTACCTCTTCATCTTCCGGTGTGTACGTACCATGTATTTCATTGCAACACGATATTAAAGAATGATTTTGAAATTGCAAGTCTATTTTGGACTATAAAATGATATACATGCCAAAAGGGAACAACAAATAAAAATAAATTACAGATGATATCAAAATAGAAAGAAACATCTCTTGGTCATGTGTATGGCTGTCGTTCGGGGATGGGGTGGGGGCGAGGGTGAAGTTGGACATTTCCTTCGAAAATTTTGTCGGTAAATGAATTAAACGTCATCAAATCTTTAAAACTAAAAACGTTGTTTTGCCTGTCGGAAAGCTTCTGATGGTCGCCGACAAAGCCAGTCCATCACACCCCCCCTTCTCCTTGAAAATTTTCCATACGTGACGACCCTGAGCTCAACCCGTTTTTTAAATCTGACGAGTGGTAAAATAAATGCATGCAGCCAATAGGCAAACGTATTAAATCAAAGAGCAAAATGTGCCCAGTCGTCGTTCGTGTCTCATCAGACAAGCGTCATGTAACACAATGTTAATATTCGTTGATATGGAACATGGGGTAATGATCCGTGCTGTCTCGGCTTTATATGAAATAAACGAAATAATAATTGTGCATGACCGAAAATCATATTCCAACCACAAAATTTGCAATCAACAATAACGAATAGCAAGCTAACGAGGTCCAGATTTTATGGTATAGCTGTACCACTGAGAAAATTCATAGCCCTCAACAGAAATGATGCTTGTTTCATCGCCGTATAAGATAACGTGACAATAGTTTTTCGAATTCAGGCGTTTATCGATTTTGACGAAGACATAATCGATAAAATAAAATTACAATATAATACCATTAATATCATGCATTGTCACGAGAAATTCAAGATGATTTAATTCATTCAATTGTCACAAACACGTTCCGAAAATGGAAATGAAGATGATACACCGTCTCTTAAACTTCACAAGCGGATTAATTTACAAAGTCAGTAAATGCCAATTTAAACGCTGGCTATTCACATTCAAGGCCGTCACATGTCTGAAATCTGTTAATAATATGTTTTTCAGATTTCACATGATTACTCTCGCAGAACAGATCTCGAGAGCAGCAACAAATAAGTGTTTTTGATAGTGATACGCCTCTGCCTGTGAATCGTTTTACCGTATGTGAGGTATATCAATATTGGTCGTTATGCACCCCAAAAGATACATCGAACCCACAGACCGTATGCCACCCTTTTTGCTGACCATTTCTTGTTTGACTTAATACGATCCCATTGAAAGATACGTGTACATGATCGGAGAGTTTCCATTGAGTATAGATAAAACTGCTGAGTTTTCCAATTTGTCTGCAGTTCTAAACAGGGAGTATCTCAAAGGTCCGCCGTCTATTTCCGAGGACATTATTGATCAGCGCTTCATAGACTTTACTTACGATATTCAGAGATTTGTGGTCCTGAAAGTATTAAACTGATTAACAAATATGTAACGAAAGGTTTAATGGATCAGATAGTGAGGAAAGGCATAATTTGGAATCAGAATAAAAATGGTCAACAACTTTTTTTATTGGATAAGTTTCGAAATAGATCAGATACATAAGGTGGTAGGCGTGGTAGCTGAATGCTATACTGAGACTTCAGCTGTTATACTATCTATACGGATAACATTTGTGTGGTATGAAAATCTTCATTTGTAAATAGGAACATTCTTTAGATTAATGACATATCAATTGTGATCAATTTTGTTATAAAATTTGAATATGTTTCTTGCATTGTTTAACACATATCTTATATTTTTTCACTTGACTAAAGCAGAGTGTGATCAGTTAATGTCACGGACGGACATTTTCAAAAATGACCATTATTGAAAGCCTAAGGAAAGTTTTAGCATTATTCAGTACATCTACTGATAGCCTCTACAATAAATCATACAGCAACCCTTCATATCTTGTCATTTTTTCCTTAGGCCTTCAGTAATGGTCATTTTTTGAAAGTGTCCGTCCGTGACATTAACTGATCACACTCAGCATTGCTCGGCTGATGATGTCAATAAATCAAATTCAATTCTCACAAATGAACGTAAGAAGCGGAGACATTCTTTATTGTGCTAGTCTAGAGCCTCTGCAAGGTTGTATAAGACAAAACTTGATTTGTGGCAAAGTGAATTCTAACATGATCACAATGGCGAGTATGAGGAAGTATTCATTACTGATTGCCGGTGTGTAGCGTCTCATTGTGTGATGTCACTTTTGGCTCAAATCCTTGGCACAGATAGTCGAATAAGTCGTTGACTTGCATGTGTTCCCACTTGTCGTGCCAACAAAACGCCGATTGTAGAAAGTTGTTTAATTGGATTGAGCGTGATACAAAGCTTTGAATGTGATCGATGGGAAGGTATATAGGTTGATCAACGGTAATTATAACAAGTGATGCGACAATCATTAACATGGAAGCCCATCGAAAGAGTTTATCACTGTCTGAAATCCATGTATGTCATTCTTCATTATGATGGGGGGGGGGCATAAGTTTTAGGCAATATACAACTTTATTGAAACGCGCTGTATCAACACTTGGTTTTTTACATGCATCATTTTTGATATTTTATTTTTTGCACTTTGGGTGAATGTAATTCTCCGTAGACTGTCACCCTCTTCCATCTCACACAACAATTTATGAACCACACCCCTGTTTTAGTGGGTAATCAAAAATTATTTATGGTTGTATTACCGTTAACATAAGGGCTGGGAAAAATGACTCTATCTGTCTCACCAACCCCACTACCAAAACAAAAAAAAGTTTCCTCATCGTGTTTCACTGAAACAAACTGTGGTATTCATGCTATTCTGTGTCTTGAGTAAGTCATTTAATATACTATAACTTATTGATAAATATCTTAACCTTTTTCAAATACAACAACATGGTTAGTTACGTTACAGTTAGTTATGTTACATTTTGTCCCATTGCCACACAAATTTTGCGCTTTATTCATGTCTTTTTCAGATTATAGTATGCAATAATGTGGCTTTATTACTTTCAAAACATAAGAGAAGAGGCTGTTAACATCAGAAAAGAATTTCAGGCAATGAATCATTAATTTTTGCATGAAAAGTATTGAAATACATTCCACATGTAGTGATTTCATGTATGGTTTTTGATTCTCCACTGAGAGGTGCTGTTGAAGCGATAAAATTAGAGTTAGAAATTATGTCCTCTCATTGTTTCTTTCATGAATTCATAACCCATTCAATACCACTGAAATGTAATATGATCTCGAGATAGAGCTAATTGTTTGTCTCTAATAATCTAAATGGAATTGCCCAATATGTTGTGACTTTTTCTGCAAAACATATCAGATTCATGTATAAACGCATACATATGAATAATTAATGTGGACACAATTATTCGTGTTTACAGAATTCAATCGATACATAGAAGTGGTAGATCAACGAAAATCTTTAAGCCAGTGATGTAAACCACAAGAGTTATATAGCCAAAATGACAAGGCAGATGATGATTTATGATGTTGGATAATGTGATGTGACATTGTCATCGTGCAGTCAGGATACGATTTCTATCAGTTTCCGAGGGTTCAATGTCATGATTTCCGATATCAAACAGGTACATAAATCTTTCCTGACTGGGAAACAGGAAACTATTTCAGCGCTATTTAGTTTGGCTCATGTTTAGTTTGAGTGAGTATAGACCCATAGGGCGGAAAGTATTGTCGTCAAACCATGGGGCGTCCGATGCAAATGAAAGTGAGCAAGACAAAAAAGTCCTTCAGTCTCTAGCAAGTGGGGTTGTTTTAGGGTGCAAATACACTAAATGTGACCAGCAAAAAATAGGTCCTCCCGAACCTAGCGGCAGGTTGTTTTGAAATTGGCAGCATAAAATGTGGACAGCCGCAAATATGGTCTCATTCCAGCGCCGTTGTTTTAAGGTGCAAATGACAGTTTGTTTACCTGTGAAGGTGCCATAGTGGGAAAGTGGGGCGAGGGGCATTTCGATATTGTGTCGCCCCGCCTGTCAATTCGTGGGGGCGGGGGGGGGGGCCCGTCCCCTCGTCTCCGGCGATTTGCGCCCTTCGGTGCATACCCATTAATACCCCGAATCTTCACTTCAGGCTTATATCAAACATGTAGTTCTGCATACATATTTCAATGAGGTTGATACATTGTCTGTGTGTGTTTTACGACTTTACCGTCTTGATAGGAAAGGGTCTCAGAATGGAGGATAGGCGCAAATAACATATAATTCACTGTACAAACCCTTTTTGAAATAAAAAAAACCGCACTCAGGTATGTTTTGCCGCTAAGATGAAACGCAACTGACGCAAGTTAACCCCCCACCTTCGCAATGAAAATGGGAAAAATCGAAAACAGGGTAAAGGGAAAAATCATGAAATAAAAGAAGAGACTTGGTTAATACCAACAGAGTGTTGATGAGACACCAAAAAAATAACATCATTTAAAATCTAGTCGGAGTGACGAAACAATCGACAGTGTTCAGTATAAAGTTAACTCCATCCTAATCGTATCGGTCAAACATTACCGTATTTCCGTGTAATCCAGTTATAAGTCGTACATGTATGCTACGCTTAAGAATGGTACCAGCCTAGTTACGTATTTGTTTGTGATCAATTACGGAAGCTTGGCATGCGGCAATTAAGGACAAAAAGCAATGAGAAGATGGGATAAATTAAGACGAGAAAATGAGTCATTGGAAAAGGAGATCGCAATTGTTCAGTGATGCGAAGACGCAAGAGACAACTGATGCGAGTTTCAACAATCGTTCTGTCTACAACACCGTAAGCTTCGGTAGATGAGGATGTGATTATTTGGCGCAAATGCTCTCAAAGTTTTCAAACTACAACAAGTAAATGAGTTGGAAGAAGGCACGGTACAGTCCTAAGAAAGATTTTGCATGTAAAATAATTTATCTGCAGCCATTACTTTCTTGCATGGGTCATTGGCTGTTGCCTTTTGTTTAAAGTATACAGAGAAATGACAAACATTCCACATTTATGAACGATAACTTCCAGGATCAGGTACGTGTATGTTAAATGAAGATGGTTTATGCGTTAAGGAAGTGGGCGTCCAACCTCAAAGAATGACGGTAACGCACAATTATAGGCCATCATTTGCAATATTCTAAATTTATTTTGCAAATTTTGCTGATCAAAGGCAACTTTCAGGTGAACGACGGGTACTTTCGTACGATTATACACACTGAACGCATATGAATAGCAATACAGGCATAAAAACCCGGAAAGTGGAAATAAAAGTGAGTTTCTTATTAGCAAACTTTAAGGTTTTAGTGTTTCTCTTCACTTTACCCACCTTTATACTTACATACTTGACCTTGACGTAAAATCTTACTCGTAAGTGTAATTGTTGAAAGCAACAAGCAAATATACACTCCAATAGTATAGCCATTTACTCTTTCGAATTATTGCATAATATAAATAGCATTTGTTCTCCGCTCTCCAAGGTCCGAGAATAATAATTATATGTATTATTTTATTGTTGCGGACGTTTTTTTTTTTTTTTTAGCCACGCAATCACACACAATAAATGAGAGGTACGTATACGGGTATTACACAGTCTGATCTTTGTGGCTTAAGCAGGTATCCTTATTTTCTACGCAATACGTTGACGTCATCGTATCAAGTGAGACCACATATCCTAAATATTACTTTCCGCAGTAAGTTAACTTTGTTAAGTACCATCAACCTCGGATTGCTTAAATGGCGCTGTCTTATTTGGGGCATGTTTGGGCCGTATCTTTGTCAACGCCAAAACTAATACGAGTATAACCATCGCCTGCCCGACAGGAAGGGTCTTCATCATAATGTTATTACCGTGCAGAAGAGGCGCTTTTAACAGTAACATGTTCTCCTGATTTGAGAAATATGTGCTTAATTTGACTGATGAAGGATCTGAAAATATCACACTACCTCGAATTTCATGTGATATCTTGCTAATGGTTGTCCAAAAATTAGCGTTAAGGGGCTTTTTGTTAGGGACGACATGACTGTGCAAGGCCCTCTGCTGACAGACCGGCGAACGCCAACATACAATATTATCTTTTAAATACACTGACGCAAATAACGAGTCCACCCCTCCCCCCCCCCCAAAAAAAAAAAATTTCGAAAGGTCGGAAATTTCAGACTGCATATAATATCACAATTTAGAAGAGTTTGTGTCGATAAAATTTGAAAATGCTCGCTCATTGTTCTGAAGGAGATAGACAATCCAAACATTGAATTTTCTCTGAAGGGGTCAATTCGTGTGACATATCCATACGTACATCCCTCTGAACTCACTCTAGAAAAAAAAAAAAGGTGCTGATTAGAAACCTCTCTTGTCCGTATTTTGGAACCTTCTTAAGGTTTTTCAAATAGGCAATAAAAGGGCGTTCTTAGGAAGCCATTTTGGGTTCTACAAAGAAACCGCTTTCCGGTTGCTTTTACAACCGTTAGGGGTCTCGATGGTTCAAAGAATTTCGTGATATGGGTCTTTATAACATTAAGAACCCCAAAGGGTGTGATAAAGAACGCAGAAAAAAAAATTGTTCATTGTAAACTAAAAATGGTTCTAAAAACCATTGAGAACCCCCCCTTTTTTTTTGCTGTCTTTGAAACGCTTTAAAAGGTTCAAATACGGGACAAGGAGAGTTCTAAATCAGCACCTTTTTTTCTAATGTGGCGAGTTGTTTAAGTGTGATTGTTACGTGACTTCCTATAATGCGGCGTCCTTGCTTGTAAACCATCACAATAGAAACAAACACAACGTGATACCAATTTTCTGTTTTCCCTTCTTGTTTTTGTAGCGGATTTCCTGAAATGATTGAATTACATAACCGCAAGTTACGGAAAGACGGGATGTATGCTAAATTACGGCATTATGTGGTGTCGAGGTGGTTGAATGTGAGTTCAAAAACTGTATGTGTAGCAAAAATATAGATTGTCGCCCTATACTGGTTAACTTCGGTATGTATTGGTGCTTGTGTTGAACTTGCTTGACCTTCCAAGAGGAAGTCTCGGTTAGTGCTTTATTAACAGGCCACGCACAAATGAATAATTCGTTTTTAAATGATTTATGTTTTCTTATAATTAGGTTTGAATATAATTCGGCATCGTGCGGACCGGCAGAGTCGGTTCAGTCAAAATGTCTAAGCAGAAGAGGCGTAAACAGTAAATTGCTTGTAACGGTGCACAACGCATTGGCTTCATCTGCACATGAAATCAAGTATTGTGATCGTTTAGGTCTGCTTCTAACTCAGTACGTTACGGCGAAAAATAGAATAAGCCTAATGGTTTCAAATCACAGGCAATTAGTCTGGTTGACGCCTCCGTGGCTTTAACAGCATTTGCTACGACCTTCTGCAGCCGCACGCATGTTAATTTTTAACGTTTTGTGGCATGCCAACATATTTCTGATTGTTTTCCTGAAAGAGATTTAAAAACCTTAAATCATATATTCCAGTGTAGACTATCCACTTTGCTCAAAAATTTTACACTGGTTGCGTCTTTGAAAACTTAACTGCAGTTACACAATCCTAAATATGAGGAACGTCCCTATTTTGAAATTTCTTATAAACCTGTGAAGTGGAAAGATCCCTAAATAGAGTTTTGCTTGTTCATAATCTATATAATTATGTTGACCGTTTAATCCCTTTAACTTTGTAAAAAAAAAAACAGGGGAATAACATCGAGTTACCTCAGCTTACATCCGAAGTCGTACCTTCTAATTTGAAAATCTATTGGCATTTTTAGAAGTTTCATGATGGCTCATATCAATACTGGTTATATGGCGTATAGTGACCATATTAAATCTAACGAAGGATTACTTATTTCATGCCAAAATGTATTGCAGATTGTCGAATTCTTGATATCATGAAAAAACAGACATGATTACTTTGCATCAGTAGTAGTAGCCAAGTTAAATTGACGGCTAAGGATCAGTTGAGTCAATGGGGGAAACCCCGGCAATATGAGAAATCGTCAACATTTTCCGTTATGGTCAACCGCAAAGCATAGGCGTGACCTTGGCCGTTAAATAAGTTCATCCGCATCACAAAGATATGGACCTTCATTTAATATTATTATACTTTAACCAATAATTGAATATCATCGGGCGTAGCATGGCCCCTTTCTTGAGTCGGCACTCCAATACTTCCCCTCCCATTAGTTTTTGTTGATGTCTCGCGTGCTCCTGGACCCCACTGAGGTCGAGGCAATGGGCAATCGCAAAACTCTCCGATTTCGGGGACCAACTGTCAAATAAGCTCTGTCTTTATGTAACAAGTATTTTTTTTCAGGGGGTGCCATTGTGGGTGTGGGGTAAAAAGGTATAGGAAGGTGAGGGTTATCGTCCTGTACCATGTAGAACAATGCTCCATCGACGTCACTGGCGACCATATCCAAGGCACTGCACATTATTGTGCGCGGGGCACCTCACTCTCCCTGGTGCCTGGGGAGTATTCCTAAGCCCGGAGCGACGGCTGCTTTGTTAGGCGCTCGAGGAGCTTGATTCATTCACAAAAGCTTTCTCAATCCTCTCAGGTACCCGATTTACTACTTCCTGGGTGAGAGAGGTAATCTGAGAACGTGTCTTTCCAAGGACACAACGCGAACCGGCGCGTGCAGGTTTCGAACGGCCGGGACTGTCGGAGCCGGGAGGCCATCGGCCGTTACCCACTCAGCAGCAGCGGGTGGGTGTGGGTATGGTCCCTTTTTCTTATAACAGCATGTAATGTAGCTGTCGCAACACAGCGGATCATAACAGATTTTTTGAACATTTCAAGCACTTATATTTCCGGTAATTGAATTTTTAATTGTGCGATTGTTCTGCAAAGTCTCATTAAGGCATGTACGGTCAAGGCCGCGTATAAAATCACATCACTTTTGTTTGATTGATTATGCATTTGAAGGATAAATTGACATCTGATATTTTAGTCTTTATATTTAGCAGCTCACAGTAGCGCTTGCAGAACGTATTTATCACAAAACACGTTTACATCACGAAATGCTGGCGAGCGCAGCTCTAATTATTGTGGAGCAACACGTCTGGATTAAGTTGCCTTAGGAGCTGCGCTCATCAGTTCAAATATGATCATTCAGAAAGGGAACTTAAAAACATTTTTACTCTCCATAAATTTTGTTTGTAAAGAGCATTTGATCAGTAGTAATAAATGTAAGTCGCTATGTTGTATTAATGTGTTGTATGTTTTTGTTTCTCTGTCCTTTTTGATTTTCCTTTTTCTGTGGCGCATAATTTCCTCTGTAATTGGCATGTGTTATCCGTTACCCATAATTCCTATCCATTTGCACGCAGGTGCGAAATGTTTTCGCTTATATCAAGCACCTTTTGAATTGTCCATTTCCCTCGTTTAATACTCGGCTTTCCTGTCGATTGTTTTCTCCACTCTCTTTCAATTGCTATTGATTGATTTAATCCACTGGTAATAACCCAGTCTATTGTTTTCTGTCTGTGGGCGCCCATTTTGCCTGCAAAGTTGTTATGATACCCATGTTGTTTTTCAAGTGGTAATAGCATTACCGTTATTCATAATGCTCTTGATGATAAAAAGATTGACTACGACTCAGCCATTTCAGAGCAACGTACATGAGCACTTATGTTTCCTTGCTTGAGTTATATAACTACTTTCATCTTTAGGGGCAGGATTATCATTTTTGTAGGGTATCAAGAGATCAATATCTGTCGATTTTACTGGTCTAACGCCTG
>JZLH01S0377083.1:103555-117870 GCA_001188425.1 Eucidaris tribuloides
CACAAAATGAACGTACAGAAAGCTGGAGACTCTTTATCGTGTACTACTAGAGCCTCTGCAAGGTTGTAAAGAACAAACTTGATTTGTGCAAAGTGAATTCTACATGATAACAATGGCGAGTATGAGGAAGTATCATTACTGATGCCGGTGTGTAGCGTCTCATTGTGTGATGTCATTTTGGCTCAAAGTCCTTGGCACAATAGTCGAATAGTGTTGACTGCATGTGTTCCACTTGCGTGCCAACAAAACGCCATTGTAGAAAGTTGTTTAATTGTATTGACGCGTGATTAAGCTTTTGAATGTGGATCGATGGGAGGTATATAGTTGATAACGGTAATATAAAAAGTGATGCGACAATATTAACATGGAACCATCGAAAAGTTTATCACTGTTGAAATCATGTATTGTCATTCTTCATTATGATGGGGGGGGGGCATAAGTTTTAGGCAATATACAACTTTATTGAAACGCGCTGTATCAACACTTGGTTTTTTACATGCATCATTTTTGATATTTTATTTTTTGCACTTTGGGTGAATGTAATTCTCCGTAGACTGTCACCCTCTTCCATCTCACACAACAATTTATGAACCACACCCCTGTTTTAGTGGGTAATCAAAAATTATTTATGGTTGTATTACCGTTAACATAAGGGCTGGGAAAAATGACTCTATCTGTCTCACCAACCCCACTACCAAAACAAAAAAAAGTTTCCTCATCGTGTTTCACTGAAACAAACTGTGGTATTCATGCTATTCTGTGTCTTGAGTAAGTCATTTAATATACTATAACTTATTGATAAATATCTTAACCTTTTTCAAATACAACAACATGGTTAGTTACGTTACAGTTAGTTATGTTACATTTTGTCCCATTGCCACACAAATTTTGCGCTTTATTCATGTCTTTTTCAGATTAAGTATGCATAATGTGGGGCTTTATTACTTTCAAAACAAAGAGAAGAGGCTGTTAACATAGAAAAATTTCAGAATGAATCATAATTTTTCATGAAACAAGTATGAAATACTTCCACATGTAGTATTTCATGTATGGTTTTGATTCTCCTAGAGGGTGCTGTTGAAGACGTAAAATTTAGAGTAGAAATTATGTCCTCCATTGTTTCTTCATGATTCATACCCATTCAAACCACTGAAATGTAATATGATTCGAGATAGAGCAATTTTTGTCCAATAATTCATGGAATTGCCCATATGTTGGATTTTCTGCAAACATACAGACTTCATGGTATAAACGAATACAATGAATAATAATGTGCACACAATTATTGTGTTTACAGAATTCAACGAACAAGAAGTGGATAGATCAACGAAAATCTTTAACGATGCAAACCAAAAGAGTTATATAGCCAAAATGACAAGGCAGATAGATTTATGAATGTTGGAAATGTGATGTGACATTGTCATCGTGCAGTCAGATACGATTTCTATCAGTTTCCGAGGGTTCAATGTCATGATTTCCGATATCAAAACAGGTACATAAATCTTTCCCGACTGGGAACAGGAACTATTTCACGCTATTTAGTTTTCCTCATGTTTAGTTTGAGTGAGTATAGACCAAGGGCGGAAATATGTCTCAAAACCATGGGGACGTCCGATGCAAATGAAAGTGACAGACAAAAAAGTCCTCAGTCTCTACAGTGGGTTGTTTTAGGGTGCAAATACATAAATGTGACCAGCAAAAAATGGTCCTCCGACCTAGCGGCAGGTTGTTTGAAATTGCACATAAATGTGACAAGCCCCAAAATGGTCCTCATTCACAGCGGCACGTTGTTTTAAGGTGCAAATGAAAGTTGTTTACCTGTGAAAGGTGCAAATAGTGGGAGTGGGGGAGGGGCATTTGATATTGTGTCCCCCGCCTGTCAATTCGTGGGGGGGGGGGGGCACGTCCCCTCGTCTCCCGGATTTCCGCCCTTGGTGCATACCCATTCATACCCTGAAATCTTCACTTCAGGCTTATATACATGTAGTCTGCATGATATTTCATAAGGTTGATACATTGTCTGTGTGGTGTTTTACGACATAACGTTGAAGGAAAGGGCCAGAATGGAGGATAGCAAATAACCATATAATTCACTGTAAAACCCTTTTTGAAATAACACCCACGCAGGTATGTTTTGCGCTAAGATGAAACGCAACTGACGCAAGTGTTCAACCCCCACACCTTGCAAGAAAAGGGGAAAAATCGAAAAAAGGGAAAGGAAAACATGAATAAAAGAAAGAATTGTTAATACCACAGAGTGTTGATGAGACACCAAAAATTAACATCAGTTTAAAATTCTAGGTCGGAGTGAGAACATCGACAGTGTTGCAGTATTAACCCTCCATCCCTTTTCCTTTTACCAGCTTCACATTTAACCCGTAGGTCAACATTACCGTATTTCCGTGTAATCCCAATTTTAGTCGTACATGTATATACGCCCAAGAATGGTACCAGCCAGTACGTATTTGTTTGTGATCATTACGGAAGCTTGGGCATACGCAATTAAGGACAAAAAGAAGAGAAGATGGGGTAAATTAAGACGAGAAAATAAGTCATTGGAAAAGGAGATCGCATTGTTCAGGATGCGAAGACGAAGCGACAACTGATCGAGTTTGAACAATCGTCTCTCTCTGCACCGTAAGCTTCGGTAGATAAGGATGTAATATTGGCGGCAAAGCTCCAAAGTTCAAACTAACTAGTAAAGGAGTTGGAAGAACACGGTACAGTCCAAGAAAGATTTTGCAATAAACTAAACTGTAGTCCGCAGCCATTACTTTCTTGATGGGTCATTGTTGTTCCTTTTGTTTGAAGTATAAGAGAAATGACAAATATTCACATCTTATGACACGATAACTTCCAGGATCAGGTACGTGTATGTTAATGGAAGATGGTTATCGTTAAGGAGTGGGCGCCACTCAGAATGACGGTAAACGCCAATTATAGCCATCATTTGCATATTCTAAATTTATTTGCAAATTTGCTGATTCAAAGGCAACTTTCAGGTGAACGACGGTATTCGTACGATTATAACACTGAACCATATGAAACAATACAGGCATAAAAACCCGGAAAAGTGGAAATAAAGTGAGTTTTCTTTTACAAACTTTAAGGTTTAGTGTTTCTCTTCACTTTACATTTATATTACAATACTTGACGTAAAATCTTCTCGTAAGTAACTTGTTTGAAAGCAACAAGCAAATATACATCCAATAGTATAGTCCATTTACGTCTTTCGAATTATTGCATAATATACAAAGACTTCTCCGCTCTCCAAGGTCCGAGAATAATAATTATTGTATTATTTTATTGTTGCGTGACGTGTTTTTTTTTTTTTTTTTAGCCACGCAATCACACACAAAAATGAGAGGACGTATACGGGATTACAACAGCTGATCTTTGTGGCTAACAGGATCCTTATTTCTACAAATACGTGACGTCATCGTATCAAGTAGACCACATAATCCTAAATCATACTTTCGATAAGTTAACTTTGTTAAGACCATTCAACCTCGGATCTTAAATGGCGGTCTTATTTGGGCATGTTGGGCCGGATCTGTCACGCCAAAACTATACCGAGTATAAACCATCGCCTGCCCGACAGAAGGGTCTTATCATAATGTTCCCTGCAGAAGAGCCTTTAACAGTAAATGTTCTCTGATTTGAGAAATATTGCTTAATTTGACTGATAGAAGGATCTGAAAATATCACACTACCTCGATTTCATGTGAACTTGCTAATGGTTGTCAAAAATTTAGCGTTAAGGCCCTTTTGTAGGGAACATGACTGTGCCAAGGCCCTCTGCCTGACAGACGGCGAACGCCACATACATATTTCTTTTAAATACACTGACGCAAATAACGAGTCACCCCTCCCCCCCCCCCAAAAAAAAATCGAAAGGTCGGAAATTTCAGACTGCATTAAATCACAATTTAGAAGAGGTGTGTCGATCAAAATTTGAAAATGCTCCTCTTGTTTGAAGGAGATAATCAATCCCAAACATGAATTTTCTCTGAAGGGGTCAATTCGTGTGAATATCCATACGTACATCCCCCTCTGAACTCACTCTTAGAAAAAAAAAAAGGTGCTGATTAGAACCTCTCCTTGTCCGGTATTTGGAACCTTTTAAGGTTTTTCAAAGAGGCAAAAAAGGGCGTTCTTTAGAGCCATTTTGGGTTCTACAAGAAACCCTTTCCGGTTCTTTTTACAACCTTAGGGGTTCTCGATGGTTTAAAGAATTTGTATAGGGTTCTTTATACCATTAAGAACCCCAAAGGGTGTATAAAGAACCCCAAATTGTTCATTGTAAAACTAAAAATGGTTCTAAAGAACCATTGAGAACCCCCCCTTTTTTTTTGCTTCTTTGAAAAACCTTAAAAGGTTCCAAATACGGGACAAGGAGAGGTTCTAATCAGCACCCTTTTTTCTATGTGCGAGTGTTTAAGTGTGATTGTGTACGTGACTTCCTATAATGGCGTCCTTGCTTTAAACATCACAATAGAAACAAACACAACGTGATACAATTTTTCTGTTTTCCTTCTTGTTTTTGTACGGCATTTCCCTGAAATGATTGAATTACAAACCGAAAGTTACGGAAGACGGATGTATGTAGTAATTACGCAATTATGTGGTGTTGAGTGGTTGAATTGAGTTGAAAAACTGTATGTGTACGAAAAAATATAGATTTCCCCTATACTGGTTACTCGGGTATGTTTGGGTTGTGTTGAACTTGCTTGACCTTCAGAGGAAGCTCGGTTAGTGGCTTTATTAACAGCACGCACAAATGAATAATTACGTTATGATTTGATGTTTTCTTATAATTAGGTGTTGAAATAATTACGTCGTGCGGCCGGCAGAAGGTCGTTAGCAAATGCTCTAAGCAGAAGAGCGTAAACAGTAAATTGCTTGTAACGTGACAACCATTGGCTTATTGCACATGAAATCAAAGTATTGTGATCTTTTAGGTCCTTCTATCAGTACGTACGGCGAAAATATAGAATAAGCCTGATGGGTTTCAAATCAGAGGCAATTTACTGTTGACGCCCTTCTGCTTACAGCATTTGCTAACGACCTTCTGCCAGCCGCACGCATGTTAATTTTTACTTTTGTGGCATGACATATTTTCTGATTGTTTCCTGAAAGAGATTTAAAAACTTTAAAATCATAATTCCAGTGTAGACTATCCAACTTTGCTCAAAATTTTCACTGTTGCGTCTTTAAAACTTACTGCATTACACAATCCACAATATGAGGAACGTCCTATTTGAAATTTCTTTAAACCTGGAAGTGGAATAGATCCCTAAAAGAGTTTGCTTGTTCATAATCTATATAATTATTGTTGACGTTAATCGCCTTTAACTTGTACAAGGGGAATAACATCGAGTTACCTCACTTCATCCGAGTACGTACCCTCTAATTTGAATAATCTATTGCATTTTTAAAGTTTCATGAGGCCATATGCATATCGGTATATGCGTATAGTGCCAAATATTAAATCTACGAAGGATTACTTATTTCATGCCAAAATGTATTGGCAGATTGTCGATTCTTGGATATCATGACAAAAACAACATGATTACTTGCACAGTAGAGTACCAATTAAATGAAGGCAAGGATCCAGTTGAGTCAATGGGGGCAACCCCGCAATATGAGAAATCGTCAACATTTTCCGTTATGGTCAACCGCAAACATAGGCGTTGACCTTGCCGTTAAATAAGTTCATCCCATCACAGATATGGACCTTCATTTATATTATTATACTTTTAACCATAATTGAATATCATGGGCGTAGCATGGCCCCCTTTTCTTGAGCGGCACTCCAATACTTCCCCTCCCATTAGTTTTGTTGATGTCTCGCGTGCTCCTGGACCCCACTGAGGTCCGAGGGCAATGGCGCAATCTGCAAAACTCCCGATTTCGAGACCAACTGTCAAATAAGCTCTGTCTTTATGTACAAGTATTTTTTTTCAGGGGTGATTGTGGGTGTGGGGTAAAAAGGTAAAGGTGAGGGTTTATCGTCTTGTACCACTGTAGAACAATGCTCACACGACGTCACTGGACCCATATCAAGCCTGCACATTATTGTGCGCCACCTCCACTCCCTGGTGCCTGGGGAGTATTCCAAGCCCGGCTGCTTGTTAGGCGCTCAGGAGCTAATTCATTCACAAAATGGCTTTCTCAATCCTCTCAGGTACCCATTTATACTCCTGGGTGGAGAGAGGTATGCTGATGAAGTGTCTTTCCCAAGGACACAAACGCCGGCCGTGGCAGGTTTTCGAACCCGGGACTCGGAGCCTGGAGGCCACGGCCTTACCCACTCAGCCACAGCGGGTGGGGTGGAATATGGTCCCTTTCTTATCACATGTAATGTAGACTCAGCAACAACGCGGATCATAACAGATTTTTTGATTTCACTTATATTTCCGGTAATGAATTTTAATTGTGCATTGTTATGCAAAGTCTCAATTAAGCAATTACGGGTCAGCGCGTATAAACTCACATCACTTTTGTTGATTGATTATGCATTTCAAGAAAATTGACATCTATATTTTTAGTCTTTTAGTTTACAGCCACAGTAGCTTGCAGAACGTATTTATACAAAACCGTTTTAATCACGAATGCTGGCGAGCGCAGCTTCTAATTATTGTGGACCAACAGTCTGGATTAAGTTGCCTTAGGAGCTGCGCTCATCAGTTTCAATATGTTCATTCAGAAGGGAACTTAAAAACATTTTTACTCTCATAAATTTTGTTGTAAAGAGCATTGATCAGTAGTAATAAATGTAAGTGCGCTATGTTGTATGTAATTGTATGTATGTTTTTGGTTTTCTCTCCTTTTTGATTTTCTTTTCTGTGGCGCAAATTTCCTCTGTAATTGGCATGCTGTTATCGTTACCATAATTCCTATCCAATTTGCACCAGGTGGAAATGTTTTCCTATCATCAACACCTTTTGAATTGTCCATTTCCTCGTTTAATACTCGCTTTCCTGTCGATTGTTTTCACTCTCTTTCAATTGCTATGATTGATTTAATCCACTGTAAAACCCAGTCTATTGTTTCTGTGGCCCCATTTTGCCTGCAAAGTTATGATACCCATGTTGTTCACAGTGTAATACATTACCTTATTCATCTGCTCTTGATGATAAAAAGATTGACTACGACCCCAGCCATTTCAGACAACGTACCATGAGCATTATGTTTCCTTGCTTGAGTTATATGAATACTTTTCATCTTTAGGGCAGGATTATCATTTTTGTAGGGTATCAGAGTCAATATCTGATTTTACTGGTCCTAACGCCTGAAAGAGCAGTTTTGCTATTATAACATTTCAGACGATTGTCAGTACTTCATAGAAAAAATACACACATTTTACCACCACGCACTGCTCTAAAATATCGCCATGACGTGTGTCTATAGACGAGATTACGATTATGGTCAAATAAACCTATGTAAATGCAAAATTAAACACTTAGTCTGGAGGATTTTACGAGCTCCTAACACTGTACCAAATCAATGCGAAAAGTCTTTTGTAGCAATGGGTGGAACCAGCTGTTGAAACCATACCCCTTCCCCTCCCCGCGAGAAAAAAAGAATCAAGTTAGTCGATAAAAAAGATAGTCTAGGCCTGTATAATCATACGATCGAAGACATTTTTGCTGTTTATGATGCTCACTGTCTATGCAACATTCCTCGATTTCAACCGAGCTGAATCATTTTTTATCACCCAGCTCTATACGGGTTTTACATCTGCCATTGTCTTGAGTTTTCGGGAAACGGCCCCATAACTACTTAAATATCGGTGCAAGTCGTTCGAGAACTTCCGCAGCAAGGTGAAAATAGTTGAGAGGTTAAGTTTAAGTCATCTAGGCTAACATTATTATCTGATGGAGGTTCATCGACAGCAAGAAATGTATTCCTTCCGCCAGGAGGAAGTGGAATGCCAATATCATTCTTCGACGTGTCGAAGGAATGTACACGTCAATTTCAGTGTGCAAGGTATACTGCAGTGATATGAGATGAGCATTAACATCAGAGGCGTCACTAGAACTCTATTTCAATGGGGGATGTACCCTACAGAAACCTTCGTGTACCGACGGGGGGCAAGTCAACAAGCAAAAGAAAAAAAGAAAAAAAAACGAAAGAAGGAGAAGGAGAAGAAGAAGGAGAAGAAGAAGAAGAAGGAGAAGAAAGAAAGAAGAGAGAAGAGAAGAAGAAGAAGAAAGAAGAAGAAGAAGAAGAAGAGAGAGAAGAAGAAGAAGAAGAGTTGAAGAAGTTTGAATAAGTTAAGTAAGAAAGGCCTTCATTATTTTAGCCGCACAGTGATCGCAAATGGCCTGGGAAAATTCCGAACCGCTGGGGGCGGGGTGATTATACCCCCGTCCCACACACACCCCGTTAAGCGAGACCGCCCCTGTAACACGCGCGCATGTTTAAGTTTTGGGAGAATTTCGAGTAGGGTGTAACGGTGCAGTTGATTGTCCTAAAGTTGTGATCTAAACATATGTCTTTGCTCCGCCCCCCCCCATAATTTTGACGATTTGAAAAATCATAATACAAAATGCATATATATGTTTTAAAAAGCATTGTAAGGCATAAAAAAAAATGGCAATAAAAAATACTATTAATATACGCAAAATTGCCATTTTATTTACAATGTTGCGCGCGGTGCGAGCGGCGCCGAAATTTTGGACTTTTTTTTCACTTTGCGCCCCCCCCCCGCAATCGCGAACATGGATCGACGCACCCTGTTTGTGATATATGTTTTTCTTTCATTTTTTAAGTCGATGATTAGCAAACATTGGATAAGGTATTTTGACTTGCCATGTACATAAAATAAGCACCGCTACTGTAATTTTGGAGTAGAACCTACATGTATACAGTGAAAGGGGCACGATCCAGCCGTAGCCACCCGGCATGACAGTACCCTTGATCGTGCGTACGGTTCAGGGGGTTAGTTGGCCCGCCCGGATTGTAAAAAAAAATCATCTTTTTCTTAGTTCTTTTTTTTAAATTGAAATTGCCCCCAAAATTCCAAATATTTAATGGCCCCCGGCCGGAAAAAATCCCTGAGTATAACGGCTAGTTTGGCCGCTCAATGGTAAAAATTCAGGTGGGCGATAACGAAAAATACACCAATATAGCCATCAGTAGGCAGGCAAATGGTCCAAGTGATCTAGAATGGATTCAGTGGGAGAAATACAGAAAATCAATCTCCAAAATAAATAGATGAATATAGAAAGTGAATAGAGCAATACCGATCAAGGACAATAACAATACAACACATGGCGTCAAAATTAATAAACACGTAACGACCGAATCCCGAATATCTCGAACAACAATGGAATGAAAACAATACGTAAAAAATTATCTCCCCGAAAATGCCCCAAAAGAAAAATGAAACGAAAAACTAACCCACAAACCCACATTACACCGAAATAGAATCCTAAGAACCAAAGATCGGGTTAAGGTTTTGGCATCAATGCTATCAACATATACGCAGTTGTTACAAAATGGGCCCGCAATCATTCCTACTTACATGTACTTATTTTCTCAATCGATAAAAGATAGCTTTTGACTGCGGACAAACAGTGTATAAGTGAGCTACATTTGGGCGGTTTTTTTCCCTACCTGACTTTTTCTTCATGACAAAATGGTGCCAAGAAAAAAACGAGCACCTTGTGTGATACTCGTGTATAGTGGAACGATTCCGTTAATCTCGATTGTTGAAGAGGCCGAGATCAACTTCACGTAATGTGGGTCGTGCAGCTATGACCGGTTTCTGTAAGACTGATTGCAGCGTTTACACATCGCGGCAATCCCGGAAACACAAATTGGAAATCACCCCACAGCCCTAGAATGTAATGTATCAATTATGTTTCAGATATGGTATAATATAGATATTGAAAAGCCGAATTGATGAGCGGCTTGCTTGCGGAAACAGCTGCGGAAACAGTTGCCACGAGGAAAAAATTGTGATGGGCGATAGACGGGTCCTCGACGGCTGGGTAAAGCGGATGGCGGGCAAATGGCGCATCCATTGCTGAAAATGTATCGCCGTCAGAACGTTGGGTTATTGATGTAGAACTCAATGTCCCTCATTCATCAACTATTGGAAGGTGTTTCGACAATTTTCAATCAGCGACAAATTCAGACAAATGGCGTTAGGCTATTCATTTTTATCACCTGAACAGCGTGCATTATTGATATTATTAAGCTAGCGAACTAATAATATCTGTATCGTTTCTTGTGTTGACCATAAACAATTAAATGACAATAATGGGTTGGCGAATTTGATATCGCAATACTGTATTGCACTTACCTGCTGTTAAATGCAGACTATGGACCACGTGTAGGCGTATTCGCGAACGGCCATCTTCGATTGCTGGGGAAACCTAATCCGAGAAAACTATTGCAACTATCTCGCAGGGATTAATTTGATTCCTCGTCTGTAAGGAACCAGATGACGGATTCCAACTCTATCGACACTCAAAATAGATCTGTCCTGGTCCGTTACAATCGCAATGAAAGAATCTTTTAAGAATGTTCACTCAGCTATGAACACTCGAGTTGCGTATGTAGCTCTTATTTACTTGCTCACTTGTTTGCGATTATGTACCGACTTTAAAACATTGGCGTGGTGGTGTAGTGTTGGTGGTTGTGGTGGTTTCCGTGTGGTTTAAATAAAAAAAAGACCACATTTTTAGTTCAGGCTATCTGCGTCAGGAGTTTTGCCATGATATATAAGCAAGCGGGCCGTTTAGCTCAATCCGAACGCAGCAAATAATTGATTGGCTGATATGGTTTGGATGTGAACGTAATGGAATACCAGGGACATAATGGTGTTTCCTTGAGGCCCCGCTGGGCTTGTGAACCTATGGTTGATGACACTACACTGGGCGTGAACACTCATATGGAAATGCGCGATCCGCAAGATAGATAATTACAATGCAACAAAAACGTAATGACGCATTTCTAGTCGTACATCGCATCCATGATCCATCGACCTGAATATTATTAACTAGGTGACAATAATAGGTCCTAATTATCGATCCTGAGAACATTTACATCAGCACTATTTATTCGGCTTTTGGAAAACATTTCTGGCATCATTGGTTACGGATAAAGAAACGGGCCCTAATTGGGATACCTCAAATGTCGAACGCTCAATAATAATACATATTATAAATAATATTCATATCTCGGTGAATTAATTTGAATATAGGTGTTTAAATACTGCCCGAATAGATTTCAAAAAGTTTAAAATGACTTTGAAAAGTATTAAGTAAATAAACCAATGCAAAAATTTACAGACCGAAACAATTATCCAGAAGAAATTATAAGCCTAAATACACTAGTTTTGGCGGGAGTCTATACTCTTTAACTGTGAGGCACAAAAACCCTTTGTCGCTTTATGGGCTCACGCAGGAAACAGGGAAGGTAACCTTATTCAGCCTACCACTTATACGATACTTTTCTTTCTCCGATTTTCTTCATCAGGCAACGTTATCAAAAGTATTGAACGTCTTGATGTGCATTGTAGTTTTTTTTTTTTTTTTTTTTTGGGGGGGGGGGGTTGTATGTTATAGACTTCATGCAGGTATAGTGGCCGGATGGAACATCATTAACAAGACGGTATACCAGCAATGGCGACCAATGGTGGGGTGGAGGGGTGGAGTCTTGTAAAATTTCAAGATGTTGTATTGTTAAAGTGATTTCATGAGAACATGATTAATTTTACGACGCAAAAAAATATCAAAATATCGCTCATACCCTCTCACTCTACTCCCGCTAGCTCGAGAATTGGGCCGCTTTAGTAATCTTTCTTTCAATTCTTATGTGTAATGAAAATCAAAATCAAGATGGAAAAATTATCACATGTGATTTTTTTAATGGAACGCCCATGTACACTGTCGTTATCTGCACCTGAACATACGCTTTTCATTACCCATGCCCTTTCAAACGTTTTGGCGTTTTACAGTAGATAGCATTAGTAGGCCTCAGTTCACTTATGCCACGTTACAGAGCTGACGTAAACCGCCATCCAACGCAATCGTTTACTGATATATTGTTGATAAGAAATATCTGACATTTAAGAGGCCTTTGTAAACGCGCCGTGGAAGAAAACTTCCAAACGGCATATGACTAAAAGTGATACTTTCCCGCCCAATTATATACAAACTGATTTACGTGAAAGATAAAAACAAACACTCGACTGCACTTATATTGTGTGTATATTATTGTCATATTCTTGTGTTATTTATATTATATGTAAGCTTATCTTGTGATAATGATTTGAAAATGCAATGAATGAAAATAAATGAAGATGAAAAAAAAGAAGAAATATACTGTTGCTTTCAGACCAGATCTTATTGATGTATGCCCAACAATAACTATTAAATGCTCATTCGTTCTGAATCCCATTTGTTTCAATATCTAATGCTTCGAGATATGTGGCCCGGGTATTCTGAAGCAAGGTATAGTATAAACGCCGGGTCTAAGATAAACCCGGTTTAGTTAGACCCGGGTTTATCATTAGACACCGCTGTCTAAAATTTGTTTGTAATTCAGCAAAGACAAGTTTAGTTGCCCGTGGTCTAAAGTCAATTCCTGGGTATAACATTCGCACAAATGCATTAATCTTGCCTTCTGCGACATGCCTCAAGTAGGCACTATGTTTAGCTGGTATCGGCCTATTCATTATTTCCCAATAGGGATAATGTGTTATTTGAAGCCAAATTGACCATTCATTTGGCACAAGACCTCACACGTTGTTCTTTCAAATGAACAACTCGTTCTTAGCACTTCCAGTTTCAGTTTACACCAAATTTTTTGGGCCAAAATCACTCCGATGGACAACATTTACACTTCGACTACAGACTAGACTGCATAATCGCAAAGGCAAGCAAATAATCTACTACCTTTGCAGTACTTAGAATCAACTTTGACTTGTCTTTACTTTGCAACATAGAGGTCTAGACTGCTAAATTATAGTGGCTTCAGCCTGCTTTGTTTATCCATGACAACGTAAATTGATCTTGTTAGAGTTACAGTACCTCTACAACGTACCCGTATTTTATTATAGTAGCTGCGTCATCCAAAGTCCTTTGTTATCCGCGTCGAGTAGGCGAAGCTATTCAGGGGCGGCGAACCGGGGGGCAAGGGGGGCAGCTTGCCCCGCAAAATTTTGGATAGCAAAAAATGCCCTTTTTTCAAAACGAAATGTGCCTTTTGTGAAATGACGCATGCCCTTTTTTCAAAATGAAATGTAGCCCTCGTGAAATTGCGCCTTTTTAGCTGCATTTTTGTCGATACTTGTCTTCTTATATTCATTTTAATTTTTTTTTGCCCCTAACGGGGGCACGTATAGGGCCTGAACAATAGACCATAAATTAGGTAAATTATACTTCACAAGCATTTGTGGGCTTAAAAAAGGGCATTTAGTGTTTCTTCTTAATGCCCTCATGTGGTAGCAAAAAATTATGCCATGCTACTGTTTGCCCCTCCCGCCCCATTTTAATTGAGGCCAAATAATGGGCCTTTTTGTCTAAGTTGAATGTGGCCTTATCTGTTTGAACCCATGACTGAGTGCAGTGAACACCTTTATATACGCACATTCGTCACTGGAGTGATTTTCTTTATTTTTGTTATTCGTTTATTTCTATGTATTTTTGGCCTCTGTATTGTCTGACTGGGGCACATTAATGAGAAAGAAAATACTTTCTCAAAGAAGGAGGCACATTATGCTACCCTAGAGGGCATTTGCCTCCTCAATCTTATAGAGCCGTCTGCGGTGCAAAAAATTGGAGCCGCTCTCCAATTTTTTTGGCGGTGATTAAAAACATGCCCTGTTTTATATAATCTTGAGCGATAAAAAAGTGTTTTATCGTGAGTAACGTTCCTAACGGATCGCCTTTTCTTCTCTTCTAACAAAGAAAATCACCTCGTAAGGAGAAGAATGTCCCTTTTCTTCCAGCAGAACTTCAATAGTATTCGCATGTACATCATGACTATGTAATTTTATAACGAAAACCTAGTTTTATGCATGCTCTGCTTCACTAACGTATTTGTCATCTGATCCTTTATGGTTTCTTTTGAATGTTCTTTATCTTTTAACACATTGCAAAAAATTCTGAGTTGTAATATAGCGGCCAGAACAGACGCACAAGCGAGTTTTGACAACTTAAAATTTGCAAATTTTTCCCAAATCGCTCGTGCTAAGGTAGATTATGATGTATATTTTCTTTTATTAATGATCAGAAATCCACTCAAAAAAGGTTTGCTCAAGTAACATTACGCGTGAAGAAACAGCTAGCTTCAGC
>JZLH01S0377261.1:11453-26975 GCA_001188425.1 Eucidaris tribuloides
TTACAATTAGTTTACAAATGAAGAGTTTGTTCGCAAAAAAACGATAAGTCCATTAGGGTTAATTTCTTTTAAAACATTTTTGTTGTTGAACTACTTTGGCATGAAATCCTCATTGCATAAAGTTCATTTATTAAGTGGCGGTATCTAAATAACAAAATGTCAGAGTACGGGATTTGCACGTCAGAAAACGGCAAAATGAATGAAATCAGCTCAAATCGTTTACAATGGGAAGATTAGTATAAATAAACACCTGTCATAGAAACTTTGGGTATAATACGTAGTTTTGGTGAAAATCTGGACATTTAAACTTCAAAATTTACAGTGACGTTAAAGGCAGTGGATCTCATTTGCAAACATCCCTGCAGACCAGGAAAAGATAACACATGCCCTTAAGCTATTGATGAAGGGCATGTCTGTGAAATCTGGGGGTCGGTGATTGGCTAGAATTTGAAAAATGCAAAAGAAAACAATAGCCGTTTAGTGTACGTTCTATGGTAGGAATTTTTTTCTCGTGAGAAAATAATTCAAATCTGAGTCTAACAGTCACTATAATTCCACTAAAACTGAGTTTCTAGCTCCTATATTTTGCTAAAGGTTCCCAGATGGCATTTTCTTCTAAATGCCATTGTATTTACACAATGTTAATTTTTAGGCATGCCAAAAAGATCACCTGCCTTTAACGTGCACGGGCCGTTCCAAAATTGTCCGATCAGCCGTTAGCCGTAGGTCGCATGGAGTTTAGCCGTTTAACCAATCAGTGTGCTCTGCTGGTCATGCGAACGTGCACATAACCGCGATTCGCAATTTAAGCAAGATTTAAACTCGCGGAAAGAACAATATTCTGGTAACATATCGTTATTAGTTTTTCTCATAAAACAACAAATTCATGACGTATGGATCTCAAACATTCAACACACCGTTTGGTATTGATAATGAAGGGAAGTAATGGACTTGCAAATCCCAAACTCAATCTTAAAGAACGGTATTGTCAATAATCTTGTAAATTAGCATAATTCTGTCCCAAGTCAGTATCTCGACATGGTAATTCTGTCAATGTCATAGACCATCTGTGACGTCATCTATGACGACTCAACCTATATTTACAATATCTGAAGCCTTCCGTCGCATAAAAGAACCAAATTTAGCAAAAGTAAAGTTAAAGTCAAGAGTCATCTGTTGGACATAACCACGTGCGCGCGCGTGTCTTCATGGGCGTGTAAGGGCGCGTCAAAATTTTAAAATGCTCCAAATGACTTTTTGCTAACAGTACAATATATTTCAGGTCGTTTGGGGCATTTTGGTGTGCGCGCCCCCCTTTTTTTTGCGCGCACCCCTTTCCCTACCGAATAACGTGGCTTTCCGATGGTTTTGGATGTCTGACTAAATTCTACGTAATTTAGAACCCTTTCCAGTCCACCAGAACCCAAAATATCGCTTATACAAGTCCGAAAACGTAAATGCGCGCGCATGCGCGAGTACTGAATGACAGGCATTTTTTAAATCACTCATAACTCTTTAGAATTAACGATGACCCCTACTTTTCATCGCGTAATTCTGATAGCCTATGATGCGTAGATAAGATTTCATGCATCACTATGCATGCCAAATTGTTATGACGTCATCTATGACGTCACAAAGAAAAATCGTATTTCGTGTGCATCTCATCAATGGAGCCGAGTAAAATGACCAAACTTCTACACAGTAACTTCAGGTCAAAGGTCGATACTGGTGCTAATCATATGCATGCCTGCGTTATGATGAACGCGTATGCGCACGTCCAATTTTATAATCATGTTTGATGGAGAATTTTGAGTGAAAGGGACAGGTTTGAACAGGCAATCATACGTCATATGCATTGTGACAATCTATGATCGCAGTGAATACGCGGATCACCAATTCGTCTTATTGACGAATTAAAGTGTAGTTTCTACTTGGTACTTGTAGGGAAGCTCGTATTTGACAGGAAATATTCTTCAATATTTTCACAAGTGTGTTTATACTTCGTAAGGTAATTTTAGACAATTTTTATCTACCATCCCTACTCAAATGTATTGCCACATACACTATAACACATGCATTTTGAGTTAAAAGGGTCTTTAATTAATGATGTCCTAATGAAGTTTATTATTTGAAAATAGCAAATTACTTGAAATAAAGTCAATGAATATTTTTTTTCCTTTCTTCTCCAAGGCGGAGAGATTATTAAATGCAGGCGCACTCACGGCAGATGGGCTGAAACATAAAATTTAACATTTTTTTTCGCCTCCATGTAGGGGTGGGATGTTAATTCACACTGGCATCATAATTTGGTTCATATCTCCTGTGAAACGATTTTGATGGTTTGGAAAGACTTCCAACAAACAAAAAATGCCAATATGTTAATCTGACACGTTCTCAGAAAGGAGACTACATTCGGCGAACAAGAAAGCGCCTCCCATCTTCATAAGACAGTGGTAAGGAAAATACGCCCCATATTTTAGACAGGACCTCTTCGAGTTATAATTTATTAATCTTTCTCAATTCTATAGGCGGTTTGCTATTGCAAACATCCTAAAATTTACTGTTACGCGACTTTTCAGTATATTGAATATAATGATGTAGAGAGAAGGCCATCATCTTTGAGTAGTAGACTTGTCCTCCTTACCACTGTCTTATGAACATAGGAGGCGTTTTCTTCCTCGCGGGGTGTCGTCTCCTTTTCGAGACCGCTTCAGAGAACACTCTTAAATCCCGGGTCAGACTGACTCGGAAAAGGAATCCGTTGGGGGCACACTCGGAAAAGGGTCAGTTTCAACCAAATTGCGGGTCAAGGTTGACCAAAATATGAGTCAACCTTGACCCGGAATGTGGTTAAACCTGACCCTTTTCCGAGTGTGCCCCAACGGATTCCTTTTTCGAGTCAGTCTGACCCGGGATTTTTAAGAGTGGAACATATTGGCATTTTTTTGTGTTTATTAGAAGTCTTTCCAAACCACTGACACCGTTTCACAAGAAATATGAAACCGAATTACGATGCTAGTGTGAATTAACACCCCACCCCATAGGGAGGCGAAAAAGAATTAAAATTGTATGTTCCAGCCCCTCTGCCGTGGGTGCACCTGCACTTGATATTCTCTCCGCTTTGGAGAAGAAAGAAGAAAAAATATTCATTGATTTCTTTTCAAATGATTTGTTATTTTCCAATAATAAGCATCATTAAGCCATCATTATGGAAAAACCCCTTCAACTCAAAATGCATGCGTTATATAGTATATGTTGCAATACTTTTGAGTAAGGAGGGTATATCAATATACAGATACAGATATGAACGATCATGCGATTTAAAGGGTGGGGATACAGACCTATACCCATGTTTTCATCAGGGGCGTCGATCCGTGGGGGGGGGGGGGGTCAGTCGCCCACATGAAAATATTGGGGGGGGGGGGCAAACATATCGTTTTACCCCCAATAATTTCGATAACCTGAACAATTCATTAATCGAAATGTAAAGTATGTTTAGAAAGCGGTGCAAAACACTCGAAAACCATAAAACTTATGCAAATATTACTAAACATACGCAATTTTCAAATTTTCGGTGCGCTTCGCGAGCAAAATGTTTAACTAAAATTTTGACATTTTTCTAATATTTTGCCCCGGCCCCCATCCGAAGAATGGATCGACGCCCATGGTTTTTCGTATAGCACTTTCAGTACAGGGATTTGGGGTTCAAACAGTTCAAGATTGGCTACCAAGGGGTAGTTACCCGGTAGTTATTGCAGGTTTGGCTTGGGGCTGTGGGCACTGGCTGATTTCAACACATTATACGTGTGTCATACTAGTTTGGCGGTAATTCACATTTAATAGATTGTGATTATAAATTCTTTCTCCTGTCTGTCTGTCTGAAAACGTGGTTTTATGTTGGATTATTTTTTTATCATTAAGAAAATAGTTTAATATGCCTTTTGGGCTCTTAAAGTTATTGTGTACATGTATTATTTCTGCAGTTTTGTGAATTTGTAAAGCATCTTATGTGCTTTTGATGCTCAGTTGAATTCCTGAGTAGTGGAATTTGTTGTGTTGTCGCGGAATAATAGGTAGCGATTAGCTAAAGATAACATTAACATAATGTAAAGTGTATTATGTCGCTGAGTATACACAACGTGTCGGTTCAAACGTATGCGAGCGAATGATCTCGAAAAAAAAATAAAACTTCTAATGAAGTTGTCATATATACGCCATGTATATCTGATCCATTAACATTTACACTAATATTAAGTCATGAATGATTTGGATTGGTAAGTTCATTATTATTTTGAATCTACTGCGCTCTTTTCCACGCATTTTTTTTATTAGTTTAGTTCGTTTTGATTTACGTTTGATTAAGTACCTTTGAAGGCATATTCATGCAATCGCTCCCGGAGGCGCGGTCAATCAAACTGCGATACGACGGTTCGGATGAACGCCGACGATATATGGTCGGTCCATGAGTGACACTTCTTTGTTTATTTCAAAAGCAAACTACCAATACAAAGCATGAGGATAGTCATGTATCTATAACTTTTCACAAGGTGAGAAAAAAAGCACAGCGGGGCGTTAGCACAGTTCAATTTCTCTCATACTGCAGTGCGTGACTATTTCAAGTACAGTTTACATAAAAACAGAAATAAATTGTGCTTACGTGCAAGTTACCCGTAACGTAGTTCCGGGTGCGTTTAGGATTTTTTCCCGTAAGAATAATAAACCAAACTGAGGGCAAATACATTCGGGACTTATAGAGATACTGCTCTTTGTATGCAATCCATGATTAATTTCCCATTTTAACCATGATGAGGATTTGTTCAAAGTGAACATTTTATTTTTCATCCTTTACTTTAATTTATGGTGTGTAACAACAAAGATGTATGAAGAAATAAAACATGTAGGCCTAAGTACTACGAAATCAAGAATCATGAAGAGGATTTAAATCCATAAATTGTTAGTCATCATTCTCTACAATTCTGATTATTTTTCCATTCATACATTTATACATAAGGGCAGGGGAGGTAGAAGGGAAGGCCAGACCAGGACGGAGGAAAACTGGGTGGATCGACAATATCAGGATGTGGACAGATGGTGGAATGGCTGTGGCAAGAGAGAATGCAAACCACAAGAGAATGCCGACGGTTCTTTGAGGACTTTGGCAATAATGCAGCAGCAGCAACATAATGGTAGACTAGGTTGTACATTACATATTATAAGGTAAGAGTTGGATAGAGGTGCACCAGACATCATTAAAACAATTCTTCTATTACTGTACCATCGAAGCTCCCATACATCGGGGGGGGGGGGGGCAGACAACTACCACATTTTAATTTCCCTAAGTGACCTCATGCATATTTATGACCATATCACAGGAAGGGGCGAGGAAACGATGGATATCTTGTCTAAATTAAAACGTACCCCCAAAAAGTAATATTTTCAATTTCTCGCTGAGCACAAAGAAAATTATATTGTTCCTGCTGTCAATGATGACATTTTCTTGTCCAGGTCGTTCCCCACGAGTTACGAACGATCCAGCATGTAACACCACTAGACTCATCTACACCTTACTCAGCAACAGATATATGAATTTTCTAAAATGAAGACAGCAGTTAAATAATAGTAAAAATCTTCATCATCATCATCATCATCGTCGTCGTTATTATTTTTATTAATAGTACTATTATTATTGTTGTTGTTGTTATATTATTATTATTATATTAATAGTACTATTATTGTTGTTGTTATATTATTATTATTATTATTGTTATTATTATTATTATTATTATTATTATTATTATTATTATTATGATTATGATTATGATTATGATTATGATTATGATTATGATTATTATTATTATTATTATTATTATTATTATTATTATTATTATTATTATTATTATTATTATTGAAAAAATAGGGCGGCCGCCCCCAACCGCCCCAGCTCTGTTTCAATAACTCCACCACAGTCTAATGATATTCTCCATGAAATTAATATATGTTATTTAGTTAGAATTTAGCATGAACGCCGATGGCTAAGTTCGTTTGTCCAAAGTACATGGATGTGGTCAGTGGAAAATGAATGATTGATTGTCAAAACGAAGAACGAATCTACTTTCCGATCTACTCAGTGGCGTATCTAAGGGGGGCAGAGGGGGCACGTGCCCCGGGCGCCACTTTCAAGGGGGCGCAAAAAACGCAAAAGAGAGAAATAGAAAGGGGAGAGAAGGAAGAAAAAATATGATCCTTAAGGATTATGCGCCCCTACCTTCCCAGTTTATGAGGTAAAATGCATTAATAAAATCGTTTCACAAGGTTATAAATAAAATTTTTTTCTAAAGCTCGGTCCCTCTGCTCCCTGGCAAATATTTTTTTTTTCACAATTTCGTAATTTCACACCCAAATGTCTATGAATTGCAAAATTGTGTTTTAAGAAAATGTTCACAATTTTTACAAACTGGTAATTATAGTTGCCTTGCTTGATAGTACATTATAAGTTTAATCAGCCTCTTCTTAAATATTGCGCCGCAATATATGATAAAATGTATAGATTAGCATTTTGCCAAGGTTCCAGATAGGAAAAAAAATCTTGAATTTTGGTTGCCTTGCTACATTTCCAGAAAATGTTACACCTCATTTGAGGAAAAGTGAAAAATATCATTTATCAATCTCCTAGATAATACATATATATATATATATATCGCTCGATTACAATGTTCCTTGCTAATTTTCCTATTCAAATGCACAAGAAATTGCGTTTTTGATGGTAACAATTGCAAATACAATCTACCGCTCGGTCGCTCTGCTCCCTCGGGTTTACGTCAGTACATTGAGGCGGAGAGAAGTTGGGGGTGGGGCGCAATTTCATCGTCTGCCCCGGGCGCCATAATCCCTAGATACGCAACTGGATCTACTAAAACTTAACTACAAGTGTTAGTGTTCACATCAGCAAGCACGAATCAATAACACATGTACAAACTCCTATCATACTTTCCCTCTTGTCACTCGACTCGAAATGATCATTCGTTGAGAGCTTGAAATTAAACGTGAACATACGTTGATCACTTTAATAAGTCGATTAACTTCAATATATTTAAACAATCAAGATTAACCAAACTTTAAACCGATGAAACTATACAAACACAATTACGCAATTTATCAGGAGTACATGGTACCCATTTAAATCGCATCAGCAGATGCCTGGCAATCAACATTTCAGTAAGAGCATTTTGTAAATTCAGTATGACCATGAGCGCACATCTAAGGATATTTACAAGTACTCGTGTAATTACTTTATTAACTAAGTTTCTTAAATTCTCACAACTTGTAAATTTCGGACTTTACCTGTACTTTAGTGTATAGTATTACACATTACTTAATGATTGCATACGTATCAGGGACTTGTCAATGCAATGTTACATGTCAGGAATATAATTGAAAGAATAATTCATTGAGGTCTCTTTTTAGAATTTCAATTGTAACGCTCCCGGAATTCAACATCCAAAACGATACCGACCAGCAGCCATTCAAGTCCTACCATCTCAAAATGTCACTGCTCCTTGTTATACACTCACTGTACTATGTTCCTTTTGGTAAAAAGGATAACTCTTCTTCTATCACCCGATCTGGGTTGTTTAATCAAGCACATACTCCGTGCAAATGCGTTAAGTCAACATCCTATACACTCATTCTGACTTGCTGATGGTGTTGTCTGGTTATTTTAAACGTAATTTGTACATCATCACCATCAGTGCGTAATGAGCCAAATCAGGGCAGAAACGAATGAGCCAAATCGTTGTAGGTCCAGAAACGAACATCACAAATTTATTAAATTACAAGCTTCTCTGTACTATGATCCAATTTTATTATCGGGGGGGGGGTCAAGCCGCCCTAACCCCCCCCCCCCCCCATTCTGTCGCAAGTGACCACCATACTGCCCCCATGACAAAAGGGCATAACTTCCATTTTGGTGTTTTGGAGATATTGAACAAAATGTATTTTGTTCAACACGTAAAGCCCTATTCAGTGTCCTTTTAACAAGCGGATTATGAAACAAAGGGACACTTATAATTAATATTATTTTTTTCCGTTCTGCATGATGTACTGAGTCCCCTACATTATATAAATCAATTTTGAAAAAAAAAGTCAGTTATGCCCTTTTGTCATGGGGGCAGCATAGGTCAACTTGCAATTCATCTGAATAGCGGTTAAAAACCCAAAAACGGGTCATGCCAAGAGACTGGTCTGTGTAAAACAACATTGAAGTCCACGGAAGGGTATATAATTATGTATTTTCACCACAATTTTTGAAATCAGTTTAAACAACTGAAATTATTTGAATAGTGGAGAAATGACAAATCTAACTCAAAATACAACCGATGAAAATACACTTCTGGAATTTCAAAAAGTAAGTCATTATTAAAATTGCATTATAGGTCATGTTATTGTGTATGTTGTAAATATGTTGTGAAGTAAAAACAAAACATACAATGCTTTAACCTTCTGTAGTCCAATTTACAAAACATTTGCCTATAGTTCCTCAGTTCAACTAAATTTCACTGTTAAAAGTAATCATCCATTTAATGAATGTAAGATTTGCAGAGAGAATTTAAGATGCAGTATAAATTTTGCTGGTGGTTGTGCCGCTGACCGGATCAGTAGGTTTCAGGTTCGAATCCTGTTGGGTCACTCTTTTTCTGAGTCATTAAAAAGATCAGATTAAGCATTTGATCTTATTTATCATTAATTTGATAATGCAGAGATGAACGCAAAATTTATTCTGCATCTTAAATTCTCTCTGCAAAGCTTACATTCATTAATACAATTCGTTCCTACTGGGGGCTTATTAAATATTAATGAGCTCAGACGTACATGTAAGGGGGTGATTCTCGGGTATTGTAACCAAGTAAACCGTGGCATTGCCGTCACCCAGAATAGGCTGGTGGTTGTGCCGCTGACCAGATATCAGTAGGTTTCAGGTTCGAATCCTGTTGGATCACTCTTTTTATGAGTCATTAAAAATATTAGATCAAGCATTTGATCTTATTTATCATTAATTTGATAATACAGAGATGAACAGTAAAATTTATTCTGCATCTACTCATCCGTTTGTTTAATATGTATAAATGTATATTGTAAATAATTTTGTTCTCATTGTATTTATACATTTGACCTGCCATATGTTTGGAATGAAACTGTGCACCTGGTCCTCCTTTATGTATATATGTATTCCTACTACAAATTTCAAGTCATGATGAAACATCAAATCATGCCAGTGAAAACATCTCATTTAGGGATAAATTTCAAACAAATGTAGTACAATGTATATAAGTAAAGTCACCTATAATTTCAAATGGTGAATATTATTACAATTTTCAGATATATGCTATTAAATGCTGTACTGGATACAATAATGTCAGTTTGGGTAACAGTTCTTTGCAATATGACATTCCATCATTCGAATAATTGATATGTACCGTTAACAACCATTATCATGTTGCCATAACATCTCTTGGTAGGTACCAACAGATCGTTCAAAGCATTTACATGTGTATGAAAAACATCCCTCGATTAATTCTAAGAGTAACTTCGTATTTCTTTTGTGTCTAGGTTGACTCTGAAAACCTGTATAATTGGATGTAACAGTTATCATACTCAATCAATTGTTCCAATATTTTAATTATTGTTATATAAAATTAATATTTCAATTATTGCTATTATTTGCGACACATTCATTGCTACTTTCCGTGGCTTCATTTTTGTCGGCATCCTCCGTTACCTACATCTCGCGCAGGACATTTCTCAGCTCCTTCTTGTACTTCTTTTAATTGATGACACACAAGATGACGATGATGATGATGAGGATGGCGATAGCCGCACCCATCACACCCGTGATGATATACAGCTGACTGTTGTCAGAGCCGTAATCCATGTACCCAATAACGAAATCTCGTCTTCCATGTTTGACCTACATAAACATAAACATCAAGATCACATAACACTGAGTTTTGTTCTATGCAATCTTGACTGGCTGGCTACCCATTCAATTTTGAATACGTTTAAAGATTGTGTCATTGATTTGCACGTCAAAAAACATCTATATGAATCAAATCAGCTGAAATCATATCCATATATCATATATGTGAAGAATAATATAAATAAACACCTCTCATAGAGACTTGGGGTAAAATATTGAGTTTTGGTGAAAATCTGGACGGTTAAACTTCATCCTTTTTCAAATTGCTCAGGAGCAAATTCAAAAAATCCGCGACGTCAAACGTGCACGTGCCGTTCCAAAATGGTCCGATCAGCCGTTAGCCAAAGGTCGCGCAGGGGATAGCCGTTAACCAATCAGAGGGCTGCGCTGGTCTTGCTACGGTGCACAGTGACCGCGATTCACAGTTGGAGCAAAATTGAAACTCACAGAAAGAACAACATTCTGGTAACATGTCGTTATTAGTTTTTCTCATAAAACAACAAATTCATGACGTATGGATCTCAGACTTTCAACACACCATTTGTAAGTACTAAACTACCGTTTGGTATTGATAATGAAGGGAAGTAATGGACTTGCACATCCCTGACACAATCTTTAAAGATAAGCAGAATCGATCAATTATTCGGATGGGGGGGGGGGGGCAAAACTATGTAAATTGTCAGAATTTTGGCGCCCCCTGTGCTGTAATAGCAATGTAACATTTTGATAAGTTTGCCTCCTCCCCCGAAATATTTTCATGGGGGCGACTGCCCTAACCCCGGATCGACGCCTCCGTTTAAGATACCTATTTTCATGTACAAGTGCTACACAGTCCACGCCCCTGTCTACCACAGTGAACTCATCGTCTCATCACCATCAACCCGGGATCGTCGATCTCTTTTTCAAATGGGGATGGGGGTGGGGGAGTCAAAACGTTTTGAAGCACGTTGCGTGCAAAATTGAAATAAACATTGAAAAAATGTGTAGGTTTGGTAGAATTTTTATGTTAAGTTTAATTTTAACATATTCTTGCATTACGTTTTGTAAAGTTTTCAAGTTGTCAAATTATAGGGGGTCGGGGTGGGGCAGCCCCCGCGCAGGATGTACACTCTGCATCAACTCATCGTCTCTATTAACCATCATATGAACTCCACACCACCTTAAACCGTTTATCAATGTATCCAGTTTACACAAATCTGAGCTTCATGTATATATTCCACCCTGTTATACTAGTGTCACTGACATGGTCTTAGAAATGAAGCCGTGGGAAAATTGCAATTTAAAACGATCATAGTGAAAATCAATGAGCGACTAATTCATTTTCCTTGGGCCCATAGTAAGTAAGTAAGTAAGTAAGTAAGTAAGTAAGTAAGTAAGTAAGTTAGTAAGTAAGTAAATTATAACGGTAACGAGAAAAGAATGGATACATGCACGCTTGCACGGATTGCTGGACGGACAACCCAAAACATCTGTCTCTGCTACCTTCGGCGTGGAGATCTAACAAGATGAACTACTGTACTTACAACGACAAGAGGCATGTTCACGTAAACATTCCCAACTTTCATTTTTCCAGGATTGGGTTGCTCTGTAGGCGGTGCAAAGACAAGAATATCAGTGCTAAGGCTGACAATGCTGCAATTAGTATCACCGACCATCACTTGTACGTCATCCTTTGTGCTCGCCAAATCCAAGTTCTGACCCTATTGGAAACATGATCAAGACAGAAATGAAAATACTGGGCACAGCAATTGGTCGTTCATTTCAGTTTCTTTCTTATAAGTTACCTTCTATAAAAGGAAACAACATACCAGAAAATGCAAAAAAAAAAACGAAATATGAAAGCTTCATTATTGTTGTTGCTTTGGCCTTTGGGGTATACAGAAAAAGACGAAACAAAAGTAAATTGTGAATGGATATATCCATTCGCATTTATATTCACGTGTGCTTATATATTATAGTCCAACCTACTGGCATCAATAATTATGGAGGTGAATGACCCATAATTTAAATTATATTTACCACTGCACTCTAACTTACAAGGATTTAAAATCAATCCTGGATGGCTGTGGTTGGGGACCAGTCGATTCTTGGATTTAGATTTAAATAATCCTTATATTTAAGCCACAAATTCTTAAAATTTAGATCTTTAAAGATTAAAATCTAAATGGAAAAAATCGACTGGGCCCTAACTACAGCAGTTCAGGATTTATTTTAAATCCCTGTAATTTCGAGTCGTACACGTGTTACGACACCTTCACAGCCAAAAGGAACCGCACAAAATGGCGAAGTCTTGTAGTTTAAATACTTTTGTGTATCTTCCCATTGTGTAATTAACTCATAAACAGTTACACATGCAAGGTTTCGTCTAATACATAAGTCCTATTTCGACAAAAAGTCACTATGTAAATTCTTCAGCATTGCAATATGACGATATATCTATTCCAAACATTAATCCAAAGTTCGGTTAATTAGTCCACGTGAAACTCGATGTCAACTCGATGGAAACAGGGTCATATCCCCCAAATCCACGGGTAGCTGATAAAATGATATGTCCAGTCAGACTCGCGATGAAAAATGATCCAAATAATTCAACAGGTCCAAAGCAGGCTATTCAGTAACTCACAATATCTATGACACCGAGCAAGATCTTGATCAAATCTGGACCACTGTCCAAATTACCTTGTATTTATACAGTATTAAAGCCTAGGTCACATTTGGTCTACGATGATTTTACGGAGCCCGTAAACTCATCGTATCTTTCATATCGTACGATCTCGCTAGGGTGACAAGCTTTAACTGTACCATTTCGCACGATTGCACGGGCTCCCCACGGGAATCGTATCCTCTAAGATTTTTGTTTAGTGTGAAATTTGACAAATTTTTAAAAAATCGTAAGCCCGTATAGCCCGTGGACTTATCGTAGATTGCACTGTACGATCGACGCAGGGACATCGCACCGAGGCTGTGCGCCGATTGTACAATCATCGTACGATATCGGATAAAGCCTAGGTCACATTTTGACTGTACGATAGCTTTATCTATGATTTTAGGGGCATCGCAGATGGCGACGGGCTTGATGTGATAATTCCTAAGGGTGGCGTCACACTGTCCCGAAATTGACACAAGATGGCCACACGAATTTGAAATTTTCAGTTTTGCGCGAAGCCGGCCCGAACGTGATCAACAAAGAGAATCAACATCCGAAGCAAGTACGATACAGAAGATCACACGATGGCTCTAGATGCTCTCACGAATGGCCCGACTTTTAAACGAAAGCCGAATTTGAAAATTTCCTTAATCGTGTGCCCATCTTTGCTCAAGTTCGGGACAGCGTGATGCCTGCTTTACGCAGCTCATAATTATCCAAAGCTATACTGGAATGGGGTGATGCTGTGTGCCATTAGAAGGTACCATGGTGTATATACAAGTGGCTCACTTATGTAAAAATAAAACATGAGCAGGTGCACGAGTGCAAGTAAAAACACGTGGATCCTATTACATCATAGTGGATCCAACAGGTGGCTGTATAATTCTAAGGAAGGGTAGAGCAGCCGCCCTGAATGAAGTTGAGTCGACCGTAGAAACCACAGGTCCAGGCAGGCGATTCCACACTCGAACAGTCCTTGGATAGAATGAGAACTTGAAGGCGTTGATGGTGGATCTAGGCACTGCATACTTCAGACCGTGGTCCTGTCTTCCAGTATAGCTGGCTGGAGTAATTAACGGTGGGAAATGCATGTGATGGTGGATTTTATGAAAAAAAAAGTATGCATTGTGCAAGTAGGCGGCGGGAGTAAATTTGGGCTGTCCCATCCAGGTGCCACTATTAAGGCTGAGGAAGATGTTGAGTTCCTGAAGTCACTGTGAACGAATCGAGCTGCTGATGTTTGCACCTGTTCGAGTGACTTGACAGTAGTAGTGGTATATGGGTTCCACGCCTCTGGGCCATACTCCAGTTGTGGGCGAACTAGTGTAGTGTAGGCTCTGGCCTTAACTTTACTGGAACATGGAGACAGGGTTCTGCGAATAAGTCTCAGGGTTCGGCTTGCTTTATGCCTGATCGTCTGGCAATGCTTGTTCCATCTAAGGTCAGCAGTTACCGTCACGCCAAGGTACTTGTACTCACTAACCCTTGAAATTGTATCATTATGAAGTTTGTACGGATGGATGGAGGGAGTGCGCTTGCGTGTGATTGAGAGAATTCCACACTTCTTTACAATGAGATGTACCTACGAGTATCGTGCGATTTCTCGTACGGACTTTGAGTTCGGGCCGGTGCAGAGGCTGTACGAATATCGTATAGCTATCGTACAGAGATCGCGCGATAGCCCTGTAGTGTCCTCGGCCTCTTCACAGATCGTTCGATATTGTACAGAGATGGCAAAGCCTCGGTGCGACGTCCTACGTCGATCGCACGATGCCATCTACGATAGGTCTACGGGCTACGGGCTTACGATTTTAAACATTTGTCAAACCTTCGCGCTAAAAAAAAATCGTAGAGGCTACGAAGCCCTTAGAAGGTCCATGAAATCGTACGAAAATCGTACAGTCAAAGCTTGTCACCGTACGAAGGTCGTACGATATGGAAGATACGATTAGTTTACGGGCCTCGTAAGGTCATAGCTCAAATGTGACCAAGGCTTTTTGGGGAGGGGCAAAAACTCGTACGCAGGTTGCAACCTCTTGGGCTCATCGTACGATCCTCGTACAGCAATCGCAGGGTTCCCTGAAACTGATCGTACTATATCTGCGAAGAGACTGAGGAGACTGCAGGGCAGCTGCACTGATATCGCACGATCTCTGTATACTAGCTGCACGATCTCTGTCCAGCCTCTGCACCAGCTCGAACTCAAGGGCCCGTAGGCCCCTACAAGAAATCGCACAATGCACGTAGAGAATGGGCAGTATATGCATAAAGAGTATCATTTGCTTTTACTAGCCTTTTGCTTGAATCCATATGCACAAAAATGAGGAATTGCTGGCAAGCAAAGGTTCTTGCTTACAGGCCGAAGCAATTGCTTGTTGCCTGCAAGGAATTACTACACGATCAAGTAAATACATACGAACGCTCTCATAAAGCTTTATTTTTATCAGCATTTGCCCTGTTTTTATTCCCGCTGAACGGAATTCGCGAGAGGACTATGAAACGATCTCCATTCGTCTGTCTGTCTCTCTGTATTTGTGTTTGTGTGTGTCTGATTGATGTGTATGTATGTGTGTGTATAATTATGCACTAGTGTGTGTGCATGTATGAGTATTGATATTCATTCTGTTCAAATTATTCATCCTGAATAAGATCGCCTCACAAAAAATTACAAAAATCAAATTTCATGCATAAACATTTTGAAAAATAAGATTGTTCTTGACAACCTGAGAATTTGCACGAGGTTTATAGCTGTGTCCCATATAACAAAACAAGTACATGTATATGCAAATTGAATTCAAATCATTATGTACTCCAGAAATAGTGGAATCGTTCCACGATGGTCATGGAAAGAAACATCCGTTAATTTGTATACATTAGTGAAGTTATCTTTTGTAATTCCCAC